>JAEIFN010000126.1:0-73859 GCA_018903675.1 Zaprionus capensis | reverse complement strand
TCTTATCTCTCTTAAGCCGCCCACGCGATTTGACTGATCGTATGATTCAACCGTAACTCCAGCTTAAAGCTTTTTTTTTCAAAGTTATAAAAAGAGCTTTTTACCTCATCTATCTCACACTTTCTGATCGGCTCTTTTGTTAAGCAGACGCATTGTCTTTGTGATCTGATAAATTTAAATAAAAAGTCTTAATATATAAAAAAAAGCAAATACGGCGTACGCTGCAATTGGAACCTGGTTAGATCACCAGCAATTTTCCGGCGCGACCGAAGAAATCGGATTAATTCCAATAATTGTGCCAGTAGTGCTTTGTTCTTCAAAAGGTGATATTTTTCAAGTGCTATAATTGTGCAACTTGCTAAAGTGAAAATTTGCTTTCAGCCGTGTGGCAGGCGGTATTTCTTTTGAGGTCCAAAAGGCCTGGCCACGCTTTCTTCAACTGACCTGGAGCCCACTGACTGTCAATCGACCTCGACCGACCTTGGTTAAATCCAGACAAGGTCATAGGTCGATAAAAGTTCTCACTGGTTCTGTTGTGTGGGCCTGATCTTAGATAATATTTGATCAGTGCATAAGATAAGTCATGATATTGCTGTGTACGATGCTGGTGCAACAATCTCCATAATCACCCAGTTTTCGGCTTCAAGCCCAATTTTTCTTTGGTTGCAAGAGAACGCGCGGTGTGCAACTGTTTCCCCAGGCACAGTTTGAAGGCCTATGGTTCTGAAACTGCCTAAGTGAAAGTCACACACGCACGCACAACCAGAAATTAATTAAAATTAGTACGGCTGATGAGTTCTATAACTCGAGAGCAACAATAGAAATTAAATCAAAAATTGTTTCAATTAATTCAACGAATTTAAGTTATTCAAACCATTCATATGAAAATTCAAATGGATTCAATGAAATGAAATCCTTATAAATCTAATTTAAATTTAAATTACAACTAGCTTAAGTAACGTAATTTTCTAATATATAAATCTCTGCTTAATGGCCGATTAATTTAATTTTATTTGGACGAGCATGTACACATGGTAGGCATATATAACTAATTTCTTCTGAGTATCTTTAATACAGCTTTACAACTTTACCCAACAACCGTTCAATGGGCCCATCGTTCGAGAGAGTTGCGGATTAAAAATATATAAAAGAATATTTGAAAATGAGTGAGTCTACACAGTAGTTTGATGATTAATTAGTATATATATAAATGCCACGTGTTTTCTCAGCTAAGGCCTATTTTCTTTAAGCAGTAAACTGCATGTATTTTGATTTATTTTCCCTTCTAAAACAAAAGAATAATGTATTTAAGAATTTGTAAATGAATTTATATAAAAAATAGAATTGAATATGGATAATTAAACATTGTTATGGGTCTATCTGGATCTTCACTGAAACAACATGAAATAATTTAATAATAGTATTCTTTGAATATTAGGGGCAATGCCTAGATATCGCCAGATACATTGCCATGGTAGGGTGGGTAGAGACGAGGAACAACAACACCTAGTTCCCTCTGATGAATAATTCCAGTATTCGTTTGAAAAGGTGTGTCGGCACCGATTTTGCTGTTCTCGTAGATTATCATTATGCTAGTTAAACCGTGCTCTTATATTGTATGACGTAGTATGTACTAGGGAGTTTGGCCTGGAAAACCCCGACCAATCCGGCGAGCTTAGACCGAGCAAAGCAAGAGTGCACATCCTCCGGACCCAAAACTCCACGGGCTCAGGCTTCTTTCAGTCATCTTAGCCTGAGCTTAAAAGCCATCAAATTTACTAGGCTGTACACTACACATATAAATGGCGCCCAACGTATGAGGCCGAATTAGGAATAAACTAGTTAGTTTAAAATAATGATTTTAAACTATTTTTAGTTTCCCAGAAGAAATTTTAGCTTGCTTCGCTCTACTTCTCGGCTAGACTTTACATCACTCAGCAAATTTTGTTTTGGTTACATATTGATTTCATATAGTTTTTTTTTAAAGAAAAGTTCCAAATCTATCCTTGGATTTTGCGTTTGCAATTCTTCTAATGGGATTGGACGACCAGGATGAGACTAGACAATTCTGAGGAATTTATATGAAATTAAAATTAAAATTCACTTCGTATATATTTGGATTACAAAACTCTGTTTTTTTGTACGGATTTTGTCCAATATTTCGAAGGAATCTGCAATAGTTTTACATACTCATTAAATTGAAATAGCAAGTGTTACTGGAAATTATTTATCATTATTTTGTGTTGTTGAAGAGAAGAGAAAGATAGACCTATTTTTTGTATGAAATAAAAAAATTTAAATTCGTATATTTAGACATTTTTGTGGTAAATAATATTCTATTTACTTCTGAATTGATTTTACCTAATTTTGGAAATTGTATTATCAAAATGTCGGTAAGACATAACAATGATGACATTGTGGCGGCTTTAGCTACAGCAGACCCTTTTTGTGGGATTTGCAATGAAGTAATGACTGCCACACATCTAATAGCAAAAACATCATGTTTACATAACTTTCATAAAGACTGCATCACTGAACATCTTAAATCAAATACTTTATGTCCCACTTGTTCTAGCGATTGTACACAAATGGCATTACGATTTTCGAATAATACCCTTTTTGCAGAACTACAAGATTCAGAAAGACCTGGTAGCAGGAATGATTCAATTCGTAGTATAAGCAATTCTCAGCCCACGAGAGGCCATAAAGCAGGTCGAGCCCGCGGTACTATTCCGAAATCTAAGATGACTACTAGATCAAATACTCGTGGTAGATTAGATTATGTTCTCGCAGAACCAACACAAACAAACTTCAACTTGTCTCTTAAAACTCCTGTAGATATTGCAAACTTTGTTCAATCTACAATAAGTGCACATCAAGCAACGATGGTCGAAAGTCTATCCTCATATTTGAATAAATCAATTGAGACGACCATACAAGAACAATTAGCTTTGTTAAAAATTAATCAAAGAACAGACTTAAGACCACCAGATATATTCAACGATAATAATCAAGCATGTAGAAACAATGATAGATCTCAAATGAACCAGTCAGTTTTACCTGGAGTATCACCAAGAAATAGCGCGCTAAATGGAAGCGTAAATTCTCGTGTATCTCCAGAAAAAGTCCAAATATTTTACAAAGTTGGCACATCAAGTTTGATGGCTCTAAAAATTGTATGAGAATGGAAGAGTTAATTTATCGAGTTCGTGCTTTAACTAGGCAGAATCTGAACAATGACTACGAATTACTTTGTGACCACTTGTACTTGTTATTTACCGGAAAAGCCAACGATTGGTATTGGAAATTTCACCGTTCCCACACCAATTTCACTTGGAACACCTTTTGCGAAGAATTTAGGAAAAGATTTGAAGAAGTGGAAACAGATTATGATATATGGGAGCAAATAAGAAAACGCCGCCAAGGTGAAAATGAGCTTTTCGATGATTACCAATATGTCATAGAAGATCTCGTTGCCAGACTTCAGAACTCCCCATCCGAAGGTGAGCTAGTTGAACTGTTGATCCGGAATGCTAAGCCAAATTTTCAACATGAATTACTTCATTTAAATATTCCGAATCGTTCACGGCTCAGACAAGCAATTCGAAAACATGAACAATTCTATTCTAATTTGAAATTCTTTAAACCAAGAGGTATACGTCCTCAGATTTCCGAGATTAATTGTTCTGAAGATAACGAGGACCAACCTATTTTTGAAGAAAGAACAGAAGAAGTCGCAGCTATTCAGCGTCGTTCAACTCCTTTAATACCAACATGTTGGAATTGTGACATCAAGGGTCACAAATTTGTCGATTGTGTAGGACCCCGTAGTATTTTCTGTTACGGCTGTGGAGCTAAGAACACATATAAGCCTGTCTGTCCTAAATGTACCCAAGCGGGAAACATGACGAAGGATGTGTCCAGCCGCAACAGCCAGACACATCCATAACGATTCAAAATATGACTTCGGAAAACTCAGCATCCAAATTAATAAACAATCATATAATTCGTGATGCTGAAACACAAACAACCCAACTCAGTCCAGAAAATCAAATTCATTATTCTTTTATTCCCTTACATAAAAGAATAGAAAAATATAACTCTATTCGAGAAAAGATTTTTAATGAAATAGATACTAGTACCCAACTATTAATAGAGCCCAAAAGGTCAACCAAACGGTTACGTAATTTCTGGAAACGAATCCAAAATGATCGGAAAAAAATTATTAGTGCTATATTTTTAGAGTCTGATAATAGAATTTACACCAATGTACATATTGACGAAAAAGAGTATGTTGCATTATTGGATTCCGGCGCTACAATAAGTTGCAGTGGCAGTTCGGCAGCTCAAGAGCTTTTGTCCAATTATAAGACTCGCAAGTGTTCAGGAGTCATAAAAACCGCAAACGGAACCGAAAGCAAAGTAGTAGGAAAAATGTCAACACCAATTAAATATAATAATAAAATTTTTGAATTAGAAATATTTATAATCCCAGAAATTAAACAAAATATTATACTAGGAATGGATTTTTGGAAGAAAGCTGGTTTGGCTAATAAAATTTCGGATTCCCCTTTAATTTCCGAATTAGATATAGGAACTTCCGAGGAAAATGAAGATACTCCTAAATTACATATTTTAACACCTGAGCAAAAACAACGCCTCAAAACTGTAATGGCAACATTCCCATCTTTTGCTGCAGAAGGTTTAGGGAGAACTAGATTAACAACACATGCTATCGACGTAGGTACAGCAAGTCCCGTCAAACAGCGGCATTGGCCTGTTTCCCCAGCCATAGAAAAAATAATGTTCGCTGAGGTTGATAATATGCTGGCACTCGACGTCATAGAAGAGTCCACTAGCCCGTGGAGTAGTAATTGTGTCTTGGTGAAGAAAGGCGAAAAATACCGTCTATGTCTCGATTCGAGAGAGGTGAATAAAGTTACAAAACGTGACGCATATCCACTCCCTCATATCGACGGCATTTTAAGTAGATTACCACCTGCACGTTTCATCACCGGTCTAGATATGAAACATGCGTACTGGCAGATACCTTTAGAGGAGAAATCACGACAATATACGGCTTTTACTATACCGAACAGACCGCTATATCAGTATAAAATGATGCCATTCGGTTTATGTAATGCCGCTCAAACTCTATGTCGCTTGATGGATACAGTCATTCCACCCCATCTAAGAACACGTGTGTTCGTTTATCTTGACGATCTCCTTGTTCTATCGGATGATTTTAATTCGCATTTAGTTCTTCTTCAGGAAATCGCCCTACGTTTGAGGAAGGCTAATCTGACCATTAATGTTGGTAAATCAAATTTTTGCATGAAGGAAATTTCATATCTCGGGTTTACAATAGGCAACGGACAAATAAAAACCAACCCAGATAAAATAAAAGCCATAACCGACTTTCCAGTTCCAACCACTATTAAGCAATTGCGTAGATTTTTAGGTTTAGCGGGATGGTATAGGCGGTTTGTGGATAATTACGCCACAGTTAGTTTTGGCCTGACGGAATTGTTAAAACAGAAAAAAGGTTTTAAATGGAATGAGACTGCCCAGGAATCTTTCCAAAAATTGAAATCCTGTTTAACAGTCGCACCCATTCTAATAACTCCTAATTTTTCTGAACCATTTGTCTTACTTTGTGACGCTAGCACCTATGGAATCGGTTGTGTATTAGCGCAAAAACGAGACGGAGTCGAATTACCAATAGCGTATATGTCCGAAAAATTATCTAAAGCACAGCGTAACTATTCAGTTACGGAACTAGAATGCTTAGCGGTTATAAAAGGTATAAAAAAGTTTCGTTCTTATATTGAAGGACAGGAATTCCTCGTCATAACTGATCATGCGTCTCTTCAATGGCTCATGCGACAAAAAGATTTATCTGGCAGATTAGCCAGATGGTCAATGAAGTTACGATCATTTACTTTTGACATTTTACATAGGAGCGGTTCGCAAAATGTTGTGGCTGACACCTTGTCACGTAGAGATGAACCTACAATCGAATCCATAACTCTTTTTAAAGAAGGTCCAACAATTGATTTAGAATCAAAAGAATTCAATTCGCCTGAATATCAATCTCTTATTGAAAAGATTAAATTAAATCAGTCGAAAACACCTGATTTAAAAGTCGTTGACAATTATGTGTATAAGAGGACTCAATTCGCATCTGGCGATCCGAGTCAAGAAGATTTTTCATGGAAGCTTTGGGTACCCTCTGGCTTAGTAGAAGATGTACTTAATCAAGCACATAACATGCCGAGTTCTGCACACTGTGGAATGAGTAAGACTGTTGACAAAATAAAAAGACATTTCTTTTGGCCGCGTATGGTCAGCGAAATTCGGCAATACATATCAGAATGTGATGTCTGTAGAACTACCAAGAGTCCAAATACAGTTCTAAAACCACCGATGGGAAAACCACTCACTTCGGAACGACCTTTTCAGAAATTGTATATTGATCTTTTAGGACCTTATCCGCGTTCGAAAAGTGGCAATATTGGTTTGTTGATAATAGTTGACCATAACACAAAGTTTCATTTTCTATGCCCTCTAAAAAAGTTTACAGCACCTAAGATTTGTGAATATTTAGAACAATCAATTTTCTATACTTTTGGGGTGCCAGAAACAGTCCTAACAGACAATGGCTCACAGTTTAAATCCAGTCATTTCCGGAAATTCCTTGATAGTTTTGGTGTTTTCCATAAATGCACCGCAATTTATTCACCGCAGGCTAATGCCAGTGAGCGATTAAATCGATCGGTATTGGCTGCAATACGAGCTTACATTGGGACTGAACACTCGAATTGGGACTTGAATTTGAATGCCATTAGTGGCGCACTAAGAGCTACTCTTCATAGAAGTACCGGATATTCACCTTATTTTCTGACCTTCGGCCAGAATATGATTCTAAACGGTCAAGATTACGAATTGTTACGCCGCTTAGATTTGTTGGAAGATGATACTCGATTAGAGAGAACTGACAATCTGAAAGTGGCCCGACAAATAGCCAAAGAAACCATAGATCGAGTACATCAGGAAAATGCAAATAGATATAATTTACGTTGTCGACAAGCTCAATTAAACGAAGGAGATAAAGTATATGCTAGAAATTTCACACAGAGCAATGCTATTAAAAAGTTTAGTTCAAAGCTCGCACCTGTGTTTATTTCAGCGTCGGTAAAGAAAAACGAAGCCCGTATTATTACGAGTTGGTAGACGAGAAAGAGAAACCTCTCGGAGTATTCCACTTAAAAGACATACAAGTAAGCAAAAAGATATAATGGTCTTCAGATAATGCATCTTCGAACAGGTCTTGTTCCATTATCTGCGCTGTAGTATCCCAAGCAGAATGCTTTCGAATATAAATTCGAAATTCGAAATTGCCCCTCTTTTTGCACTGAACTCGGTTAGCACAGCATACTATAAAGCTTATCTCTTATCTCTTTGAACTCGGTTAGCGCAGCATAAAGCTTATCTCTTATCTCTCTTAAGCCGCCCACGCGATTTGACTGATCGTATGATTCAACCGTAACTCCAGCTTAAAGCTTTTTTTTCGAAGTTATAAAAAGAGCTTTTACCTCATCTATCTCACACTTTCTGATCGGCTCTTTTGTTAAGCAGACGCATTGTCTTTGTGATCTGATAAATTTAAATAAAAAGTCTTAATATATAAAAAAAGCAAATACGGCGTACGCTGCAATTGGAACCTGGTTAGATCACCAGCAATTTTCCGGCGCGACCGAAGAAATCGGATTAATTCCAATAATTGTGCCAGTAGTGCTTTGTTCTTCAAAAGGTGATATTTTTCAAGTGCTATAATTGTGCAACTTGCTAAAGTGAAAATTTGCTTTCAGCCGTGTGGCAGGCGGTATTTCTTTTGAGGTCCAAAAGGCCTGGCCACGCTTTCTTCAACTGACCTGGAGCCCACTGACTGTCAATCGACCTCGACCGACCTTGGTTAAATCCAGACAAGGTCATAGGTCGATAAAAGTTCTCACTGGTTCTGTTGTGTGGGCCTGATCTTAGATAATATTTGATCAGTGCATAAGATAAGTCATGATATTGCTGTGTACGATGCTGGTGCAACAATCTCCATAATCACCCAGTTTTCGGCTTCAAGCCCAATTTTTCTTTGGTTGCAAGAGAACGCGCGGTGTGCAACTGTTTCCCCAGGCACAGTTTGAAGGCCTATGGTTCTGAAACTGCCTAAGTGAAAGTCACACACGCACGCACAACCAGAAATTAATTAAAATTAGTACGGCTGATGAGTTCTATAACTCGAGAGCAACAATAGAAATTAAATCAAAAATTGTTTCAATTAATTCAACGAATTTAAGTTATTCAAACCATTCATATGAAAATTCAAATGGATTCAATGAAATGAAATCCTTATAAATCTAATTTAAATTTAAATTACAACTAGCTTAAGTAACGTAATTTTCTAATATATAATATAAATCTCTGCTTAATGGCCGATTAATTTAATTTTATTTGGACGAGCATGTACACATGGTAGGCATATATAACTAATTTCTTCTGAGTATCTTTAATACAGCTTTACAACTTTACCCAACAACCGTTCAATGGGCCCATCGTTCGAGAGAGTTGCGGATTAAAAATATATAAAAGAATATTTGAAAATGAGTGAGTCTACACAGTAGTTTGATGATTAATTAGTATATATATAAATGCCACGTGTTTTCTCAGCCTAAGGCCTATTTTCTTTAAGCAGTAAACTGCATGTATTTTGATTTATTTTCCCTTCTAAAACAAAAGAATAATGTATTTAAGAATTTGTAAATGAATTTATATAAAAAATAGAATTGAATATGGATAATTAAACATTGTTATGGGTCTATCTGGATCTTCACTGAAACAACATGAAATAATTTAATAATAGTATTCTTTGAATATTAGGGGCAATGCCTAGATATTGCCAGATACATTCCCATGGTAGGGTGGGTAGAGACGAGGAACAACAACACCTAGTTCCCTCTGATGAATAATTCCAGTATTCGTTTGAAAAGGTGTGTCGGCACCGATTTTGTTGTTCTCGTAGATTATCATTATGCTAGTTAAACCGTGCACTTATATTGTATGACGTAGTATGCACTAGGGAGTTTGGCCTGGAAAACCCCGACCAATCCGGCGAGCTTAGACCGAGCAAAGCAAGAGTGCACATCCTCCGGACCCAAAACTCCACGGGCTCAGGCTTCTTTCAGTCACCTTAGCCTGAGCTTGAAAGCCATCAAAATATACTAGGCTGTACACTACAGACGTCTGGATGGACACAACAATTGTCAATAAACATTTATTATATATCAAACACGCCAACACTAATTAACTCAAGAACACTGTCAAACACATACAAGTTTAACATTCACAAACACATTCACATATATACACACACATGATACAGACACGCACTTCCGTGTCTAAATTTATCATTTCATTCATTTATTCATTCTTTTTAGTTCTTATTAGTTTCAAAATTGTAATATTATAGTTTTTTTTATTTCGCTTTCATTTTCTTTGTTTTGTTTTCACTTCAATTAATTTGTTCATCCTTTTTGATTTCAATTTCTTCACCTTTCTTTCATTCATTCACAAACACATACAGACATAAACTACGTAATGTAAATAAAGATAAAGAAAATTGATAGAAACGTAAATAAAGCAGGGATTGAGTGATTTGACGGTAGATTTTTTTTGTGTTTGAGTATTCTTGGTGTTGTCCTCACCTGATTCGTCGGGGCCCCAACGGATCGCGGGTGAGTCGATAACATAGCAAACATAAGCCGATTAAATACTCTCAAACTATCGCCTGCCTATCGTTGAGCAATATACCTCTCTCTCTTATACAAACGAAAACTAGTGAGAACAAATTAAATCAAAAAAAATAAAAAATAAATTCAAATTGTGTGAAATTAGATACGAAAAAAAAAGGGAAAATAATCAAAAAGCATAAAATATTAGGGAAGTAAGGCTAGATTTTCTTTTTAAGTTATCATGCAGCATGAAGCTGCATGCACTATATATGTATGTTTATAAATAACATTAAATAAATTTAAGATGGAATGAATTTAGTTTGTTTGAGGCACTAAAGACGGTATCATAACAGCAATATGGGTAGTATCGGTATTTCGATATCGGTGGTACATGGCTGCGTGGGTGAAGAAGGAGAGCATTACATCTAGCTCTCCGACTAGATCGTTCATTAGGGGTAGTCCGTCCGTTTTTTTTGGCCTTCCCTTTTCTTGCCATTTTCACGTGACGTCGATAACTGAACCTGCACACAAAACCCCGCTCATTTTCCCTTAGCCGGCTGTAACTTAGACAGGTTGTGCATGGGAGGTTATTGGACTTCGGTTGTCACAAGCAGATAGTGAAAAAGAACTTAACACTATCTGCAATGAAGTTTAACAAATATTGGAATCAGGAAGTGTTCCACTTGCCAAGTGGGCAACCAACTGTAGTGATCTGTCGTTTAAAGTAAAAGCTAATGACGAAGTGACTTTTAAAATTGCACCATAGAATGGCAAGAAGTTTGGACTTCCTAGGCTCAGCACTCAGCACACAAAGTTAGTTGATAAAAGCAATAGACAATTAGTAATTGATTCAGAAAAACCGAAACAAATTAATAAAGTCACAGATACGAAAAATGACTGTGCTATGAAAACAGAATGTGCTGGTTGAAACACCGCATTTACATATATTACATATACATATATATATATATATATTTACTAACAGGAAATAGAATGTTAATAAGCCAATTTTCAAATTGGTACTCACAATTATATAATCTAGGCACCCAAGCCACCTATCTCTCAAGTAGATGATAATTATCAACGGGAGCGCAGAAAGGGTCAGTATTATTATAATCAATATAATTTTCGTATCATCCAAGATGTCAAAAACTAGTTCGCGTCCGTCGAATCATTCAGCACGTCGATTATTGCCGGCGTTGCTCTCAACGTCGTGTTAAGTGGGTTAATCGTCATGTGGTAAATCACAGAGAGATGAAATTCATCGATAGATATAACAATCACCGCCTGACTAAGAAAAGGACTGACACTGTATCGCTGGACCAGCGCTCGAGCTTAATTTATACACAGTTCCCCATAATTATGTTTTTTTAATTGTTTGTTTCTATTTACAGGGTGAACAGTATTTTATATTTCAGCCCGCCCAGAAAACAGATTAAATAAAACTATCGATAACTTTTAGTGATGGGACTCAAATAAGTTATTTACGCAAGCGAAATAATAAAAACAATTCAATACAACAACAGATTAAATAAACACAGTTTTAATATTTATTTATTTTTATTTATTTTTTTTATTTATTTAATTAGTTTATAGTCGACTGTTTAAAAGTAAGAAAAAACAATTAATTAATAATTTTAAATTTAAAGTAAAATCTTAACTGTGGAGAAAAATTTAAAAAGAAAAAAATTTAACTGAATTAAATATAAATTAAATTTGGCCCTGGGAAAAAAATATGAAAGAGCCGATCCAACATTTGTTGCAGAGGATTGGGGAAAACCCAGAAAAACCCAATCAGATCAGGAGAGTTAGTGTTAGTAAGCAAAGCCTAATCAAATAGCGATTAGTATGTTCAAAACATGCAGTTAGTTAAAAAGTACTACTGTTACTACTAGAAAGAAGATGAGTATGTCCTTAACTAGTTACTAGAAAGGTGGGTGAGGATTAGTGATTTTAAGCAAGATACAGAATTATTGTTGTTGTTAGCTACAATGAAATATAGTTTATTATAGTCCGAACATAATACCCTTAAATATGTTTAAAAACGTTTCCCAAAGTTGCTTAGACAGAAGTTGAAGTTCGCAACGCTAACAATTATTTGTTTTATTTCCTCTAGAGGAAGGCACTATATAATCAAGGCCATCAGGGGGCAGATCCCTTAGTATGCATATCAAATTCTACAAAATCTGACCATTTTAGTATTTAGCTGCCATAGTTATAATCGCCCGAAATGCAGGTTTTTGTATGAAGACCAGTTTTTTTATTTATTTTTTATTTATTTAATTAGTTTATAGTCGACTAAGGTCAGTCGACTGTTTAAAAGTAAGAAAAAACAATTAATTAATAATTTTAAATTTAAAGTAAAATCTTAACTGTGGGGAAAAATTTAAAAAGAAAAAAATTTAATTGAATTAAATTTAAATTAAATTTGACTCTGGGAAAAAAATATGAAAGAGCCGATCCAACATTTGTTGCAGAGGATTGGGGAAAACCCAGAAAAACCCAATCAGATCAGGAGAGTTAGTGTTAGTAAGCAAAGTCTAATCAAATAGCGATTAGTATGTTCAAAACATGCAGTTAGTTAAAAAGTACTATTGTTAACCATTGATCATATATGTTCGCAAAACTTAAGTTTGCGGTCCAAACGGACACCTAGATCATCAACAAGGGAAAGGTACAACCAGGTAAGGTACAACCACAAAGAGAGTAAGATACGTACTTTGGACAGGCTCGTGAGAAACTCATCAGCTTGCATTTGGAGCTGTTTAGGTTAAGAAGATTTGCACGACACCAAGAATAGAAACAGTCTAAGTCGGATTGAAGGCGAGAATGACAGGAGTCGTTTTTAAATTGAAAACAGAGCTTCACATCATCAGCATACATGAGAGTACGGGAGTTAAGTATGACCGTTGGGAGGTCATTGATGAAAAGTGTTAAGAGCAAGGGACCTAAATGGCTTCCCTGTGGAACACCAGATGTGGCATAAACGGGGTAAGAAAGATTATTCTTAAAGAGGACTCGTTGGGTTCTGTCACCCAAATAACTCACAATCCAACTAAGAAGTTTTGGTGAGAAACCGAGGAGATTCAGTTTATGTGCAAGAAGAGAATGGTTGACTGAGTCAAATGCCTTACTGAAATCAGTATAAATGACATCAGTTTGAAGATTTTTCTGAAATCCTTTTACCACAAAGGATGTCAGCTCAAGCAAATTTGTCGTGGTGGAACGACGTTTCACGAATCCGTGTTGAAAAGGGGATATAACGGATCTGCTAAAGTGTTGCAAGTGAGAAGTTATAACATTCTCGAAGAATTTAGGTATAGCCGATAATTTAGAGATACCTCTATAATTACTTGCATCAGCCTTGCTGCCCTTTTTGAGTAAAGGGATAATGAATGATTCCTTCCATATGGAAGGAAAGGAGGCGGTGTCTAAGGACAGCGAAAATAATTTGAGCAATGGCTTACATAAGGAGTTGGCACAATATCTAAGTACACAGGCGGGGATACCATCGGGACCTGGTGAAAAGACTGGTTTAACTAAGCTAAGATCCTTAAAAAGTGAACTTTCGTTCAGTAACGGTGTGAAGATGCCATTTGAACTTGTTACACTATATGGATAAGAATGAATGCTTTGCGTAGAAGAAGAATAAGTTGTTTGAAAAAACTGATCTTGCCTGATCTGTGTCCGCCACAGCGTTATCAAACAAAAGTTTAGAAGGAAAAACCGCTGACTTACGCTTCATGTTAACAAAACTATAAAACTTTTTAGGATTCTGAAAAAACTGAAACCTACATCTGTTCAAATAGTTTTTATAACATTTTGCGTTAAGCACGGTAAAATTTGCCCGAGCAGTTAAGTAGCGGGAAAAGATAAGCGGTGAGTTTTTAATCCTATATTTCTTGAATAAGCTACTCTTTAAGTTTTTTAAGCTAGACAGCTCTTTTGAAAACCAAGGAGGTTTGCTTGAGCATGTCGGATAGGATAACGGAACACAGATATCAAAAGCAGAGTTTAGAGTGTTATAAAATATATTAGTCGCAACTGACATATCAGTTGATGCATAAAATTCAGACCAATCACAATGTGAAATTAAACAATTTAAATTTTCAAAGTCTGCTTTCTTAAAGCAGCGCACGCGATTACACGGCCTTTCATTTTTATCCACAATACTAATACCCAAGTCGAAATTCACTTCGAAAGTGGGATGATAAGGATCTTCCGGAAGGGAAAGGGGTTGTACCCTGTCTACAATCACCTTGGAAGGATCAGAGGTGAAACATAAGTCAAGCAATCTGTTGAGAGAGTTTTTGACATGATTGACCTGCGACAAAGACATGTCAAACAAACCGTCAAATAGGTCATGTTGCCGGGAAGGCAAAAGGAAGTTTCCTTCAGCACTAGATGTCCAATTACATTCTGGGATATTAAAGTCACCCAGGACTATGAAGTGATCTCTGTCTGATAACAGGTTAAAAATAGTCTTAATTGCAGACAAGTGTTGCAAGTAGACTGATAATTCCGATGACGGCGGAATATAGGAGCAGGTTATATACATGAAAAAACCGGGAAAGTGTAGTTTTACACAAATTAGTTCAATGTCAAATTGAAACTCCGGTTGTAAGAGGTCCGACTCAATGTTGGAGTCTACTGCAATCAGTACTCCACCACCTCGTCGGTCAGGTCGATGTATGTTGTATACCTATCTGGAATATTGGATTTTAATATTACTTATCAGTATTAATCAAAATGAGACATAATACTAAATATACACAATACCACTAAATTCACAATACCACTAAATGACTGGTATTGGAACGATCGGAGGAGATAAGTACCTGCAAGGGTATAAAACTTTCGGCATGCCGAATAGCTACCTAATTCTTTTTCATTTAAATTTGAAACCAAAGAATACAGAGATTAATATGTGAAAGTTTGTCATAAGTTGTATTTAATATACAAAACAAAAATATAGAAATCATAATTTGCTGCTATCATTATGCAAAATTCAGACGATCATAATATACCATTGTTAAATGAAGTTATATATCCCGATATCGAACCGGGAATAATTAATAAAGCCCTAATAGAATCATGCTACTTAAATGATGAACAACCAGGAGAAGAGCGTCGCTTACACCAATTGGAACCAGTTATTTTAGAAAACATTAAATCAATACGAATGGAGTTTAAAAGTAAGTCTGTTTAGTTTAATCAGTAAAGCAGACCGATCAATTTCAATAATTTCGGATCGGTATTTATTTAGTGACGGGGCTCCTGATTAATCGTGACTTAAATGAGGAAGAAAGGTTACTTTTGGTAATCCGTTAGTTTTATACCCTTGTAAGTTCTTATCTCCTCCTCCGAGTAGTTATATACAATGGTGAACAATTGAATGGCTTTGGAAATATGTAATATGATGTCTGACTTTATTAAGTTCAGTTATTTCTAAAATCAAAACTAGTCTTAAAGCAGCTATTTGATATAGTGGTCCGATTTTGAAGAAAATATATAGTACATATAAGTTAAGCCACCGACCCCTGCTACTGGCTGTCACCAAGCTTGGGTCGCCAATAGCCCGCAAAAGTGCTACTGGACGCGGCGCTGATGCAGCGAAAATTTGAGAGCGGCGTGAGAACTTCAGAAATGAAATTCTGGTGGCATTAGAATAGCTTAAGATTTCACTTTGTATTTAGTTCTTAACCCAAATCGATCATCGAAAGACGTGTCGGTCTTCGAAAATAAATACAATTTGAAGTGACGCTTGTCGCTGGTAAAACTTCGTTATAACGTAATGAACTAGTTCGGCCTGAAAGTAGGCAATAAGAAAATTATGATTCTCAAATGCGCCATCTATGGTCGCCAATATGACCTATGGTACTATCGGCTATTAGCGCCATCTGTCGGTGGTATATCAACTAGTTCCAATGAATAAATGCAATTATTTGCAAACGAATTGTATCGGTAACTAGGTCAAGAGCAATATACATATTGAAGTGGCTTTTGTCACTGGTTTATTTTGTGTTTAAACTTTCGATCTAGCTCCAATGAATAAATGCAATTATTTGCAAACAAATTGTATCGGTAACTAGGTCAAGAGCAATAGACATATTGAAGTGGCGTTTGTCACTGGTTTATTTTGTGTTTAAACGTTCGATATAACGTAACGAATAAGTTTGACCTAAAAGTAGGCAATGGAAAATGTTTATGTCCAAAAGCGCCATCTATACGATCGGCTATTAGCGCCATCTGTTGGTGATATAGCGACTAGTTCTAATAAATAAATGCAATTATCTGCAATCGACTTGCATCGGTGACTAGGTCAAGGCCAATCGACATATCGATCACAGTGACTGTCTTTGCTCTCTTCTTCTTTGATCAGATCAAGACGTCGGACGTGCGCTCTCGCTGAAAAAAAGAGTTTCAAGCGTGGGAAAAAAAATTATATTTTTGGCACATGCTGCCTCACAATTTTTGCTGAAAAATAAATAAATCGTACGTACGCTTCCTAATAAATTATATTGTATAAATTCTAAAAAGTGAATTTAAATAATGTTGCTCCAACCTATATGGGAGGGAGCACATATGCTGAAGACATGTAGCTTTAATTATAAAAAGTGCAAATACTCCCAAAATTTAAAGCCAAGGGCAAAAACCAACCTCGATTAAAACCTGGTGTAAACTTAAAAAAGAAAAATGACAAACAAAAAAAGAGACGCGTGTTCCGTGAAAAAAATTAAAAATTAAGAAAATACTTAAAGTGAAGAGAATATATAAAATCATGGCTTTATAATGTCACTTGGTCTCGATTGGGTAATTGTCACCATATAAATTAAAAGACATCATTTTTTATTATGTGAATTTAAAACTAAACAAAAAAACGCACATAAACACACCAAATAAATATGACATATCTACAAAACGGAAGATCTTTCGTCGTGGGATACAAAGAATGGTAAGTGACAATCATATATACATACAGTAATCATGGTATTGGTTTCCTCTTTTGATTTTATTTTTAATTTCACTTAAAATAAAAGTTTGCTAATTAATTTGTTATTCGAAACCATTTATATAAATGAATTAACCCATTACTATTTATTGCAGCCACTTGCATTTGAATTTACATACACCTATCTATAGGACCCGTAGAGTAATCTTATTTTGTTTAAATAAAATGATAGAGCACTATCTATCGATTCCTTTTCTATGTGCTACACATTAATTTATTTTATTTATTTAATTAGTTTATAGTCGTACTGAGGACAGTCGACTGTTTAAAAGTAAGTGAAAATTCTCTTTAGAGAAATCGAAACAAACAACCGAGATTGTAAATAAAAGGACGCGGAGTTCGACTTCAATGTTTTTAATGTATAAGTAGTTGGCTTCAGTGCACAAACGAAACTAGCCTCTAATGTAAGTGAGAGTGGGTCACAGTCCGACCACAGTCCCCGAAGTAGTCGTCGGCATTGCCGATCGTCTTAACTTGACGACACTTCATGTGCTCTCTTAAATTCTATCTTATCTACTTATTTTACTATTGACGAGCTCCAACATTCCGGCCCCGTTGAAGAGCTCCGGTCTTTAACAAGTCGGGATCAGTAACAGCTTGTGAATTGGGCGCCTAATTGCGCCAGCTGGTGTTTTTAGGTGCGCTACCCGAACCTTGCCGTCCAACCCTGGGTCAATGCGTGTTACGCGCCCGACTACCCCTTCCACCAGATTGGCCTCGCCTTCGATCCACTGTGTGCGCTGCTGCAGACTGAGCAGGTAGTCTTTGGACCACTTGCGCCAGAAGTGCAGTTTGAGCGCCGACAACTGCTGCCACCGCTTCCAGTACGCTCGTCCTGGCTTGTTGCTCGACTCTTCTGGTCCTAATCCGTGCGGCAGCGCAAGCAAAGGCTGCCCGATGAGTAAATGCCCTGGTGTGGTCATCTCGCCATCGTTGGGATCGGTGCTGTCGACGAGACGTGGTCTGGAGTTGAGCAACGCTTCGACGTCCACCAGATGCGTGCTCAACTCGTCCGGCGTTCACCGCTGCTTCCCACAGTCCTCCGAAGTGCGGTGCTCGACGGGGAATAAACTTCCAGTGCACCCCTCGCTCCGCTGCGTACCACGTCAGTCGCTCCTTGCTCTCCAGGAATGCCGTCTGTAGCTCCTTCAGCACGTTGCTCGCTCCCACGACGTTCGTCGCATTGTCGCTGAACATCGGTTCGGGTCGTCCGCGCCTCCAAATGAACCTTTTAAAAAAAATCAAAAAAGAAACAGATGGGTCCCTGACAAGTTTCAAGTGAACTGCTTTTGAGGCGAAACAAACAAAAACGGCAACATACGTTTTTACAGGTGGTCTACCTCTAATCCTATAGCTGACAAAGAACGGCCCACAAAAGTCTACACCAGATACTCTAAACGTAATGCTTTGTACTATGCTTTGTAATTTAAGGAACGAAATTTTCCTTTCTAATGCCGATACCACAAGAGAGTCTTGTCTGAGCCGTTGGAGTGACGATGTATCAACTCCACAACACAATTTTGCGGAACTTCCGCTAGTGTGCCAACCGTCACACCTTTTTATCTTCCGAAGTTTTAATTTTGAACGACAGATCACTACAGCTGGTTGAACACTTGGAAAGTGGAAAACTTCCTGATTCCAATATTTGTTGAACTTCATTGCAAATAGTATCAAGTTCTTTTACTCTATCTGCACCTGCCAACATATCATCAACATAAAAGCACTTCTTAATAACATCTGTTCCAATAGGATGTGATTGTGCGTGCATGTTGGCCAGCTCAAACAAGCAGCGTATCCGTATGCGACTGTATTTATTTATTTATTTATTTATTTATTTAAAGTCAACTAAGAGCAGTCGACTGTAGGTATGAAAAATATAAAAATAAAAATTAATATTACATTTATGTATAATAAAATTAAATATGAATTAAAAGTAATATATATGTAAAATTAAAGTTAAAGTTAACGTTAAACAGTAACATTTTAAAATGAAATTAAATTTTAAATTTTGAAATTTTGAAACAGGGACTAACAAATTAGCCGAACCAACATTTGTTGCAGAGGATTGTGGAAACCCAGAAAAAACCCAATCAGATCGGTAGTGGTTAGTTAGGTTAGTTGTTAGAGTTAAATGTTAATGAGTTAATGATGGCAGTTTTAATAGCTATTAGGGAACTCTCCGAGTTAATTACTCCAAAATGTTTGTTGTAATCAGAGCAGAGAATTAATATAATT
Source organism: Zaprionus capensis (assembly GCA_018903675.1). Classification (NCBI taxonomy): domain Eukaryota; kingdom Metazoa; phylum Arthropoda; class Insecta; order Diptera; family Drosophilidae; genus Zaprionus; species Zaprionus capensis. The sequence goes on along the minus strand of JAEIFN010000126.1, from coordinate 54,827 downwards.
GTTATTACAGAAATCAAGCAAAAGAGGTGCAAAATTTCGGGTTAATCTAGAGGGGATAGGGAAGTTAATTTGATTAAGCAAGATCAGGGAATCGATATCATACTTAATCAACTTAACAAGAAACATGGCACCTTACATTAAGCGGCGGTTAGCAAGAGAAGTTAAATTTATTAGAAGTAGTCTACTAGAATAAGAGGGTAAATCAACTCCGGAGCCACGAAGAGCAAAAAGTAAAAATTGTTTTTGCACAGACTTAATTCTGTCTTGGTGAATATGATATTGCGGTTACCAAATGCAAGAACCATATTCAAGAATCGGGCGAACAAGGGAGGTATAAAGCAACTTTGTTGTATAAGGGTCATTCAATTCCTTGGCCCATCTTTTAATGAAACCAAGGGTTCGAGAGGCCTTATTAACAATTTGCGTAATATGGGAATCAAATTTCAGTTTATGGTCAAAAAGAATGCCAAGATCATTGACATTTGATATTCTTAGAAGAGGGGATAGATAAGTCGGTATGCCTGAATATTTTTTGAAACATGTTCTCTCCATAGAATAAGTTGGAAATTTATGTCTTTTTCAGAGATATTTATCTGCCTATACATTTTTGAAATGTCAGCAGTAACAGCATACTTATTCAACCGAAAATTAATCAGGGTTGAATATATCTCCCTCTGAATTGTCGGCCCCACCATCAGTGTTTCGTTACGTGAAACAGCTGTTGACGCCTTAATAGAAGCGTCGAAAACTACAATAAACTTGGTGGAGGAACTTTCAGGCCTAAGAACGCATTGATAAGGAGTATAATTATGCTGTTCTAGAGGAGTTGACTTCAGAATGGACATGTGTCCCAAATCTAAATATTGTTTCATGAAGTTATGGTACATGTTTTTAAGAACTGCATTCTTTGATAATTTACGCTCAAGTTGCAAAAAACGCCTTTCAGCAGTTTGAAAGGAAAGGTCAAGAAATTTTGGATAGGTCTTGAAAGGGAGATCCACTTGGAAACGACCAGAAGATAACTGCTTTACGGTTATCTCGAAGAACAGTTCACAAGCCTGTTGTTCAGCTGTTGTTCGACTCGAACGGAGATTGATCCAATTCCCAGAAACGGTTATTTACCGAGTTGAGAGAACAATTAGTTTTATTTTATTTATTTATTTATTTAAATAAGTTTATAGTCGACTAAGGTCAGTCGACTGTTAAATGTAAGAAAAAACAATTAATTAATAATTTTAAATTTAAAGTAAAATCTTAACTGTGGAGAAAAATTTAAAATGAAGAAAATTTAATTGAATTAAATTAAATTTGACTCTGGGATAAAAATATGAAAGAGCCGATCCAACATTTGTTGCAGAGGATTGGGGAAAACCCAGAAAAACCAAATCAGATCAGGAGAGTTAGTGTTAGTATGCAAAGCCTAATCAAATAGCTATTAGAATGTTTTAAACATGCAGTTAGTTACTACTGTTACTAGAAAGAAGATGAGTATGTCCTTAACTAGTTACTAGAAAGGTGGGTGAGGATTAGTGATTTTAAGCAAGATACAGAATTATTGTTGTTGTTAGCTACAATGTAATATAGTTCATTATAGTCCGAACATAATACACTGAAAGGCTCATGCAGGGCATAATTCGAGCTACAATAGGAAAGTTTTAGAGGAAGATAATTACGGGTGATTCTACCAGGGACAGATAAGTGTAGTCGACTAAGCAAGTCGTTACTATCTATGTCCCCTTGTATAAGGTTATTAATAAATACAACACCAAGCATAGTTCTACGATTTGCTAGGGAAGGCAGATTTAGTAACAAAAGTCTACTAGGATAGGAAGGAAGTCTTGTATTTACATCCCAGTTAAGGCCTCGCAAGGCAAATATTAAAAATACAAACGCTACAGTCAGGAGCTGACTGTATAAGGCCATGGATTACACAACCCCACAAAAAAAAAGTTTGTCATGATCTGGGTATGCGGCATATGCAGTTATATGTATTTTGGGTCGCTGAATCCGAATCCGGGGTCAGAAATTCTCCATCACGTCTGGATTTCGACTTAATCTCAAAAAAGGGAAAAACCTTTGGATATCTCCCAAAAGATATAGAATCGTGATCTGGACATGCGATATATGTTTTAATATGTATTTTGTCCTTCTAAATCCGAATCCGAAGTCAAAATTTACATACCACGTCTGACTTTTGACTTAACCTCAAAAAACATGATAAATTTTTTAAAGTCCCAAAAAATAATGGGGGGTCATGATCAAGTCATGCGATATAAGTTTCTATATGTTTATAGACCTTTCAAATCCGAATCCAATATCAAAACCAGCCAATCACGTCTGAATTTTAACCTAACCTAAAAAATTTTGAAAAACTTTCAAAATTTTGAAATTTTTTGATAATTTATTTTGGCATTTATGCAAATATGTATTATAACGTATTTAATTTATGTTTTTTATTAGTTAAAATACAGTTTTGAAGCAAACATTCATTACTCATATGAATCTATTGCGAATACAGATAAAACAATGCTCAAAAGATAGTATACCAACAAAAAAGCTTTTTTTATATTAAATTTAAATACACCCTAATCTAATGTTAAAAAAAAAATAAAAATGTTGGAAGTTTTTAAAAAAAATTTTAGGTTAGGTTAAAATTCTGACTTGATAGGCTGGTTTTTTTTCGGATTCGGATTCGGAAAGTCCAAAAACATATAGAAGCATATATCGCATGACCCGATCATGACCCCCCATTATTATTTGGGACTTTACAAAATTTTTCATGTTTTTTGAGGTTAAGTCGAAACTCAGACGTGCTATGTAAATTTTTACTTCGGATTCGGACTTAGAAGTACAAAATACATGATAAAACATATATCGCATGTTCAGATCACGATTCTATATATTTTGGGAGATATCCAAAGGTTTTTCAGTTTTTTGAGGTTATGTCGAAGTCCAGACGTGATGGCAAAATTCTGACCTCGGATTCGGATTAAGCGACCAAAAATACATATAACTGCATATGCCGCATACCCAGATCATGACAAACTTCTTTTTTTGTGGGGTTGTGTTATCATAGTATACCGTAGGAAATAGGTATAGGTATGCATTTCTAGCGCGAGTTACCTTCCCTGCTCTAACTGAAACCGTCCAGATTCCGCTGAATGACAACAGCATCAAAGGCCACAACAACAACAGCTCAGCAGTCCACATATTATAGGAACATACACGAATAACAAAATGTTCCGAAATAAAACGACGCACATGCTGACACACACACCTTGAGCATACATTCTCTCGAAAATTCTAGAAATAGATTTCACCATAAAGGTAATGTTGCATCAGCCTTTAAACGCGATGTGATTGGTCAGCTAAACATTTTGTAGCTTCGAAAGTACCGTTTTAGCGAAACGATGTAGCCGACGTCGAATGCAGAAACAGCGTGAAAGCAAAAAGAAGTTCCTCTTTTTGCGACGCACAGCCAGTTGCAATTTGGTCGTGCATAAAACCAGTCAATTAAAACAAACACGAATACACTCAAAAGTAAATTACCGAAATAAATTGTAATTAAGAACATAAACAACTGTTGTGAAATTTAATCATTGACAAAAATATTAAACCAATTGTTACGAGGAGCTACGGCCCATTTATAACTGGCGCAGCCGGACCTAAAGAGCTATGCAGTGGACTCCCGCATATTGGCTATTCATGTAAGATAGCAACGGTAGTAGTGAAAACTAAAATATTAAAAAAATAAATTATAATGCAAAGTTACACAATCAATCTCAGTACGAAAATCACAATGCATTGTCAGCGAAAACCCGGTAGTCACACTTGACGGCCGCAGCCACGTGTCAGATTGCATGTTTTCAAGCAAGCAAGCGAGCACGTGGCTGCCAGTGTTGCCAACTTTCCAAAACCTGAAATAGCTAAATCACGGTTCAGAAAAAGCTAGAAACCGCTAAAAACAATTTAATATAGCGAAAAGGAAAAATAATAAAAGAAAAAATAGCTAAACGCTTTTACTAAAGTTTTTTTTTTTAGTCTTTATTAAAATTACTCCAAAAATATAGCGGTTTCATCTATATCTGCAAAAACAACATTCTAACTATCTTGGTGGTCAGACGTGTTTAGCCTTTGCTCCCTGTGATTTTAATAATTCTTGCGATTTCATTTCCCAAAGTGGTGTAATTATTAGTGCGGTATTCTATTAGTGCTAACCTTGTAAGTACAACCGTAGAAGTAACACACTAATTCTTTTATTAGTCAATTCTTAAACTAATCTTAAATTTTTCACTTGCGCGTCTTTTGGCGTCAAGTGTTCGGTTTCTGTTTTGATTAACACTCCTACGCTCTCACGCTCTCCCGAAATTATATTTCTCTCTGAGTAAGCTGTGTAGTGCTGTTGTTGTAAACGCCACAGCTGTTGTTGTTTTGTTTACTTCGTTGTGCTCGCTAGTTTTGCAGTTTCATTGTCGTACTTGCTTGCCTGCCTGTTTCTGCGCTGTAACTGTTTCTTGCTCTCTCAAGAAATTTATTTCATTACTCTGTCTTCTATTTGCTCTTCGTTGTCACCTACATTTTAAAGGCATATTAATTTTCATAACCATGGTGTCGTGCTGCGCAGCAATTTGCTTATGCTCTTCTGATCCGACGGCGGATCACATTGGTTGCTGGCTCTGTGATAATTTTTGTCACTTAAAATGCTGTGGCCTAACTGTGCGGGTTATGGACGCCGTCCAAGCCAATACTGGTCTCAAATGGTCGTGTGAAACGTGTCGTATGGCTGAATCCGAGTTACGGAAAATCCATAGAAGAACCAAAATGGGGTTTTATAAGATACGCACAGCATTCTCTAATCTCCAATCAGAATTTCTGGAGATGGAGGCCAATTTTAAGGCCTTTAAGGTTTCTAGCAAACCACCGGCTCCTTTGAGTGTTCCTGTAGTTTCGGTCCCTACGAACTCAAAGGTCTCCAACCTACCTTCTTCTCAGGCTTCTTCTCCTGATCTTTTAAGCCTACTCTCCCCTATACCGTCTTGCTCTTCTAACGGCACAAAAAAAAAAAAAAAACCTAGCAGCAAAGTTACCGCACCCAAACCTCTTGCTCCTCCTCTTGTGCCTACTCCCATTACGAGCAATGACAAGAACATAAAGGGAAATGTTCCCGCAATAATGCCTGCTACAAAGGCACAGAGTATAAAACCTCTGATTGCGATTAAGCCCAAGAAATTGGTGTTTATCTCTCGTTTGGCGCCGGACACTACCACAGAGGATGTACAATCGTACATCCTCGCAAAGCTGCCTTTAAATGACTTCACAGTTGAAAAATTCAACTTTAAATTCAAGCGCGACATTTCTTCTTTCAAAATTAGTCTCCCAGCAGAACAGTTTAAAGACGTTTGCGCTACTTCCTTTTGGCCGCCGGACCTTATTGTTAAGGAGTTTACTCCTAAACAAAAAAGCCGAACTGCCGTTAATCTTCCCACGTTGGCCGTTACATCGCCAAAAATTGCAAACAATTCAAAGTCTTCAAAAAACTGAACTTTTCTTTTCTTCATGCCTCCGAAAATGTCAGGTGTCCTACAAAAAAACTTTCTTCTTTAATTATTTCCTATCAAAATGTTAGAGGTCTCTGTAGTAAAATCACTAGTCTTTATCTTAATAGTCTTGCCTTTTCTTACCAAATTATTGCTTTTACCGAAACCTGGTTAAAACCAGAGATCCTAAGCTCTGAAGTCTTTCCAGATAGGTATACAACATACAGGCTTGATCGACCTGACCGACGAGGTGGTGGAGTACTGATTGCAGTAGACTCCAACATTGAGTCGGACCTTTTACAACCGGAGTTTCAATTTGACATTGAACTAATTTGTGTAAAACTACACTTTCCCGGTTTTTTCATGTATATAACCTGCTCCTATATTCCGCCGTCATCGGAATTATCAGTCTACTTGCAACACTTGTCTGCAATTAAGACTTTTTTTAACCTGTTATCAGACAGAGATCACTTCATAGTCCTGGGTGACTTTAATATCCCAGAATGTAATTGGACATCTAGTGCTGAAGGAAACTTCCTTTTGCCTTCCCGGCAACATGACCTATTTGACGGTTTGTTTGACATGTCTTTGTCGCAGGTCAATCATGTCAAAAACTCTCTCAACAGATTGCTTGACTTATGTTTCACCTCTGATTCTTCCAAGGTGATTGTAGACAGGGTACAACCCCTTTCCCTTCCGGAAGATCCTTATCATCCCACTTTCGAAGTGAATTTCGACTTGGGTATTAGTATTGTGGATAAAAATGAAAGGCCGTGTAATCGCGTGAGCTGCTTTAAGAAAGCAGACTTTGAAAATTTAAATTGTTTAATTTCACATTGTGTTTGGTCTGAATTTTATGCATCAACTGATATGTCAGTTGCGACTAATATATTTTATAACACTTTAAACTCTGCTTTTGATATCTGTGTTCCGTTATCCTATCCGACATGCTCAAGCAAACCTCCTTGGTTTTCAAAAGAGCTGTCTCGCTTAAAAAACTTAAAGAGTAGCTTATTCAAGAAATATAGGATTAAAAACTCGCCGCTTATCTTTTCCCGCTACTTAACTGCTCGGGCAAACTTTACCGTGCTTAACGCGAAATGTTATAAAAACTATTTGAACAGATGTAGGTTTCAGTTTTTTCAGAATCCTAAAAACTTTTATAGTTTTGTTAACATGAAGCGTAAGTCAGCGGTCTTTCCTTCTAAACTTTTGTTTGATAACGCTGTGGCGGACACAGATCAGGCCATGGCCGATATGTTTGCTAAGTTTTTTCAAACAACTTATTCTTCTTCTACGCAGAGCATTCATTCTTATCCATATAGTGTACCAAGTTCAAATGGCATCTTCACACCGTTACTGAACGAAAGTTCACTTTTTAAGGATCTTAGCTTAGTTAAACCAGTCTTTTCACCAGGTCCCGATGGTATCCCCGCCTGTGTACTTAGATATTGTGCCAACTCCTTATGTAAGCCATTGCTCAAATTATTTTCGCTGTCCTTAGACACCGCCTCCTTTCCTTCCATATGGAAGGAATCATTCATTATCCCTTTACTCAAAAAGGGCAGCAAGGCTGATGCAAGTAATTATAGAGGTATCTCTAAATTATCGGCTATACCTAAATTCTTCGAGAATGTTATAACTCCTCACTTGCAACACTTTAGCAGATCCGTTATATCTCCTTTTCAACACGGATTCGTGAAACGTCGTTCTACCACGACAAATTTGCTTGAGCTGACATCCTTTTTGGTAAAAGGATTTCAGAAAAATCTTCAAACTGATGTCATTTATACTGATTTCAGTAAGGCATTCGACTCAGTCAACCATTCTCTTCTTGCACATAAACTGAATCTCCTCGGTTTCTCACCAAAACTTCTTAGTTGGATTGTGAGTTATTTGGGTGACAGAACCCAACAAGTCCTCTTTAAGAATAATCTTTCTTACCCCGTTTATGCCACATCTGGTGTTCCCCAGGGAAGCCATTTAGGTCCCCTGCTCTTTACACTTTTCATCAATGACCTCCCAACGGTCATACTTAACTCCCGTCCTCTCATGTATGCTGATGATGTGAAGCTCTGCTTTCAATTTAAAGACGACTCCTGTCATTCTCGCCTTCAATCCGACCTAGACTGTTTCTATTCTTGGTGTCGTGCAAATCTTCTTAACCTGAACAGCTCCAAATGCAAGCTGATGACATTCTCACGAGCCTGTCCAAAGTACGTATCTTACTCTCTTTGTGGTTGTACCTTAGAAAGAATTTCCCTTGTTGATGATCTAGGTGTCCGTTTGGACCGCAAACTCAAGTTTTGCGAACATATATCATCAATGGTTAATAAAGCCATGGGTGTGCTCGGCTTTATTAAGAGATGGTCTAAGGAGTTTGACGATCCTTACCTAACTAAGACTCTTTTCACCTCGCTTGTTCGTCCAATTCTCGAGTACGGATCATGTGTCTGGCGTCCTCAGTACACAGTTCACAAGGATCGCATTGAATCCGTACAGAAAAACTTTTTAATATTTGCCTTGCGTGGCCTTAACTGGGACGTAAATTCAAGACTTCCTTCCTATCCTAGTAGACTTTTGTTACTAAACCTGCCTTCCCTAGCAAATCGTAGAACTATGCTTGGTGTTGTATTTATTAATAACCTTATACAAGGGGACATAGATAGTAACGACTTGCTTAGTCGACTACAATTCTCTGTTCCTGGTAGATTCACCCGTAACTATCTTCCTCTAAAACTTTCCTATTGTAGCTCGAATTATGCCCTGCATGAGCCTTTCAGGGTATTATGTTCGGACTATAATAAACTATATTACATTGTAGCTAACAACAACAATAATTCTGTATCTTGCTTAAAATCACTAATCCTCACCCACCTTTCCAGTAACTAGTTAAGGACATACTCGTCTTCTTTCTAGTAGTAACAGTAGTACTTTTTAACTAACTGCATGCTTTGAACATTATAATCGCTATTTGATTAGGCTTTTTTTTTTAAAAACAATCCCTCTTTTTTTTGTTGGGTTTTTTTGGGTTTTCCCCAATCCTCTGCAACAAATGTTGGATCGGCTCTTTCATATTTTTTTTTCCCAGAGTCAAATTTAATTCAATTAAATTTTTTTTCTCTTTAAATTTTTATCAACAGTTAAGATTTTACTTTAAATTTAAAATTATTAATTAATTGTTTGTTCTTACTTTTAAACAGTCGACTGACCTTAGTCGACTATAAACTAATTAAATAGTTTGCGTCTTCATTTGTATAGTTTTGGTTAGTTCCAATAAGTTTTAGGTAATTTGGAGGAACTATATAATTGTGGCAGCATAAGTCCATAATGAGTAGCGTTCGGTTTAGTGATGCATGCATGTGATGTACATACGAATACCCAGATTCATAAAAGCAAAAAGGCTTACGCAATAAGGCGACACGATAAGGTGTTCTGGAGTATATCAAGAGATAAAGCAATAAGACTTACAAAAAGAATGTGTATCAGATATATCAAAAAAAATATACAACCAATAAGGCTTCCGCAAATAAGATATATCAAGAAAAAATAAATAAGGCTTAATCTGAAGAGGCACCACCTGAATGACGAGGACGGGAAATACTTCAATTACCATAACATTCAGAGTTGCAGGGCGCAAAACTGTATGTTGTTTTTGAATATACCCGAATGCGTTGTTTAAAGGGACGCAAGCTGATTATTAAGCCCACTTAAAGTAATATGAGAATTAACAAATACGAAACGAAAACAAACACACAACCGATTACATCAAAACTAAAAAATTCTTCATTACAGGAAATTTTAGAAGACATCATTACATCAACACACACCACAACACAGCGGTTAACAAGACACACAAATAAAAAAAGTTAATTAAGAATAATATTAATACACACACACACTATAAATTAAGATAACAACACACATTAGAAACTTAGACAACAACACACAACCGATTACACCAGATTCATAAGCTTACACATGTACATCAAAACTTAAAAATTCTTCATTACAGGAAATTTTAGAAGACATCATTACATCAACACACACTACAATACAGCGGTTAACAAGACACACAAAATAAAATAAGTTAATTAAGAATAATATTAATACACACACACACTATAAATTAAGATAACAACACACATTAGAAACTAAGACAACAACACACATTAGAAACCAAGATATCAACACACATTAAAAATTAAGATAACAATACACCAACACACATTGTTCCGAATAGTAATCAAATCACACACGAATTATATAGGAAGAGAAGAGTAAATAGGAATTCACAGGACATAATTGAAATACTAAAATAGGCCCGATAGAATTTACAGTTGTATAGAGAGAGTTCATGTCGAATATCAAAAGGTTGTTTCCGAACACCAGAAGTAGAAGTAGAGCTGAAAGAGAAGGATTAGCATCAAGGTCTTTAGAGTCCATTGAAGAAGATTTTATCTTAGGTAGAGAAACAGTCCCGACAATAATGACTTCCAACGCTCCGCCAACATCGGCACTCCAAACGCCGCCACCAGCGCACACTGGGCTAAATTCCAAAAAAAGTGGCACAAAGTCGAAACTTTTGTTGTCTCAAATCTTAATTTTAACTTAATATATTTAAAATAGATTGAATATAATATATGATTATTATAAAAAAGAATCAAAAAATATTTTTGCTAAAAATGCAGCCCTGTCATTTTAATTGACTTTCAAAGTCAGGGGATGATTAATCAGCTGACTTCTGCTATACAATTTGGCAGGAAAGGTTTGCAAACTTTGTGGGATTGGCAATTTTACAAACGTAAACAAAAAAGCATTTCAAAATATGGATTTTGCTAACCAAGGTATGTAGAATTAATAAAGTAAAAACATTTTGTGTTTAAATCAGTAGTTTTTTATTTATGTGTATTGTTTTGTACTGTCCAAAAATTGATGAAACCAAACAAAATTGCTTGTGTTCTGTGGAGTAGAACTAATTTTGCGCGCGGGTGCGCATCATGTAATGTATCTCAAAATAAACTAGAGAATGCATATTAAAAGTATTTTATAATTTGATTTGCGACTTTGGCCAAACATTGAAAATGTAGATGGGCTTGAATTCTGCCATGCTGGATGCTTGGATCGACAACGGTCGCAACTATTCCGCCCTTGCTTACTGGATATTTGGCCAAATTAGTGAAAGTATGCTGAGCGAAGAAAAAAAAGGAGAAATTTTGTCAAAAACAAGAATATTTTTTTTTTTACGTATACGCAATATGGGCATACATGGGCGGTCAGGGAAGGCGTGGTCCAATTAACTTAGATTTCTGCCGACCTATGACGGAAATTTTAAGACCCTTAACGACTTCATTACGAACGTCGAAGAAATTATGATGATGATCAGAGGAGCAGATCAAACTCCTTATGGTCACCTATTAATGAGAACTATTAGAAACAAGATAGAAGGACGAGCAAACGAAGTCTTAATTACAGAGGAATCCCTCTTAATTGGGACACTATTAGAGAGACACTTCGCGCTAACTTTACGGACAAACGAGAAGAATCTTCCTTGTTACAGGAAATTCATCTAATTAAGATGAAAGATCTTTCTTTAACTAGACTATACGAACAGATATCGGAAGTTAAACTGGCATTGTTTAATGTCATAGAGACTAAAGAAAGGGAACAATCAATAGTGAAAGCAAAAAAAGAATCATACACAAAGCTATGTCTAGACGCATTTATAACGGGAGTAAGGAGACCGCTAGGCGCCTTTATAAGGGCTCTAAGACCCAAAACCCTGACCGAAGCCTATGAAGAGGCACTAAAAGAAAGGGAATTATATTTCCAGGAGAGAAAAAGAAAACAATTCGATCAGAAAGGATCAGGACAGGAGAAAAGGAAAAAAAACACAGATCAGGGTCAAGTAGTTCAAGCATCAACTAGCAACAACGGAAATAGAAACTTTAATAACCGTTTTGGATCCAATCAGGCTCCACAACAGTATAGTTCCAACAATAGTGCTAGGACAAACAATTATAACAGAAACCACCAATCAAATACACGGGCAATAATGGCCAAGCCAGATAGACCAGACTATACGAGCGGACGGACACAAATGAGTTCCTCTAACCGTTCGGGACAATCGTATAACATCAACAGACAGACACAAACATGGTTCGACTCTTCCATATGTGACAATAGACTCACCGTTTGGAAGACCACTAAAATTTTTACTAGACACAGGGGCTACCCATTCATTCTTAGACCCCAAATTTACCACGAGCACTAATAGAATTAGATTAAAAACAGATTTTAAAATCAAAAGAGTTCTGAACGAACACACATTAAAGGAAAAATCAGAATTCAAAGGCTTTGAAGAATTTAAGACAAATATAATATTTACATTTCTGTTGTTCAAATTTCATGACTACTTTGATGGTCTTCACTAGGCATAGATTTATTGTCACAACTTAAAGCAAATATTGATTTAAAAAATCTGGTGTTACGCACCGAGTCCGCTCAAATACCAATTATATTAAAACAGAATAGGACAACGCAAGTTTATCTGCTAGAGCCACAAGCAAAAACAGTGGTAGCTCTTCCGGTTAACATAAAAGAAGGGGAATTTAATTGTAAAGAAGTTGAAATATGTGAAAATGTGTTAGTGACAGAAGGATTATATAAAGCAAAGGATAATGTTAGTTACATGGAAGTAGTCAACTATTCAGACAAACCATTGACAGTAGAAGAATGGAAAAACGAAGAATTTATAGAAATTAACGTGACTACATTAATAACGGACGAACAAACAAATAGTAAGATAGATTTTAACCAATTACGCATGGAACATTTAAATAAGGAAGAGGAAGTTGAATTGAAAAAACTACTTTGCCAATTCCCTAAGATTTTTCACAAAGATAGACAGACTATCATTCTCAAACCAAATTAAACATTTTATCCCCACGACAGACGAAATCCCAATTTATTCAAGACCATTTAAATACGCCCAATGCGAGAAAATAGAAATTAGTAAACAGATTCAGAAACTTTTAGAACAAGATATCATTCGTAATAGCCATTCTCCTTGGAGTGCCCCAGTGTGGTTGGTCCCCAAGAAGATAGACGCTTCGGGCCAACCCAAATGGAGAATGGTAGTAGATTTCAGGAAACTTAACGACAAAACGGTAAAAGATAAATATCCTATGCCGGCCATTGACGATGTGCTGGATAAAATAGGCCGGGCCAAATATTTCTCAGCACTTGATCTAGCAAGTGGCTATCACCAAAATGAAATGGCCAAGCAAGATAGGGCAAAGACCGCCTTCACAGCAGTAGGTGGCCACTATGAGTTTACAAGAATGTCGTTCGGATTAACAAATGCCCCGGCAACTTTCCAGAGAGTCATCGATATTGGCGAATGTTGCCTAGTTTATCTTGACGATATCGTCATATTTTCAGCATCCCTTCAACAGCACATAGGGCACCTAAAGTCGGTATTCGACAAACTGGCACAAGCAAATTTAAAATTACAAATAGACAAATCAGAATTCCTTAAAAAGGAAATCGAGTACCTCGGACATGTTGTAACAGCGGACGGAATAAAGCCAAACCCCAAAAAACTAGAGACTATAAAAAAATTTCCCATACCACAAACAAAGAAAGAAATAAAGTCGTTTCTAGGACTCTTAGGGTATTATAGAAAGTTTATTAGGATTTCGCTAGAATTACGAAACCACTAACTAAACAATTAAAAGGGAAACAAAAAACCATAAAGATAGATAGCGAATATAAAGAGACATTCGAGAGTTGCAAAATGCTCTTGTGTAATGACCCGATACTACAGTATCCAGATTTTTCCAAACAGTTTATTTTGACCACTGACGCTAGCAACGTCGCAATAGGTGCAGTATTGTCACAAGGTACATTAGGAAAAGATAAACCAGTATCTTTTGCTAGTCGGACGCTTTCAGATACAGAATTAAACTATTCTACAGTAGAAAAAGAAATGTTGGCTATCATTTGGGCCACAAAATATTATAGACCTCACCTATACGGAAAAAAATTCAAAATAGTTAACAGACCACAAACCACTTACGTGGTTGATGAGTTTTAAAGAACCCAACTCAAAGCTAGTTCGTTGGAAATTACAACTCTTAGAATATGATTTTGAGGTGATCTATAAAAAAGGATCCCAAAACATAGTCGCAGACGCACTAATCCGAGTGCAAATAGAAGTTAATTACAATGACAATGTATCGGTAATAGCATCAGCAGGGGACACGATACATTCGAGTTTCAAAGAACTTGATGAAAACTTGTTTATCTCGGAAAAACCCTTAAATGAATACAACATACAACTTATATTTGAAACCGGTTTAAACTCAAGAGCCGTTTCGACCACCCCCTTTAGAAACAAAATCAGACGAATAATTTATAAACCTTTTTTTTTAATGAAGAAAAAAAAAAAAAAATAAAAAAAAAACAAAAAAATATCTTTAATTTTTTAAAAAAAAAAAAAAAATATTAATTAAAAAAAAAAAAGGAAGGTGGGTTTTTTTTAATTTTTTTTTTTTTTATGTGTTTTTTTTTTGTTTTTTTGTTTAAAAAAAATATTTTTTTTTTATATATATGGGGGGGGGGGTTTATGTTCGGGTCGCTTTTTTTTATTTATAGTTGGGTTTTTGGCTTGTTTTTTTATTTAATTTATTTTTTTTTTTTTTTTTATTTTTTTTTTTTTTTTTTTTTTTTTTTTTTAGAGCTTCCCTACTTTCCGGCCTTGTTGGAGCGGTTCTGTTTTCTAAAGGGGGGGGGGGGGGCGTTTTTAAAAAGGGCGCCTAATTGGGCTGCCTGGTTTTTGTCGGTCCACTACCCGAACCTTGCCGTCGACCCCTGGGACTATGCGCGTTACGCGCCCGATTGTCCATCGTTGCGGGGGTGTGTTGTCGTCGTGCACCATGACGACAGCACCTTCCACCAGATTGGCCTCGCCTTTGGTCCACTGTGTGCGCTGCTCAACTCGTCCGGCGTTTGCACCAGCCTGTGCTTGGCAGCCTTCACCGCTGCTTCCCACAGTCCTCCGAAGTGCGGTGCTCGATGGGGAATAAACTTCCAGTGCACCCCTCGCTCCGCTGCGTACCCTATCAGTCGCTCCTTGCTCTTCAGGAATGCCGCCTGCCGCTCTCAGCACGTTGCTCGCTCCCACGACGTTCGTCGCATTGTCGCTGAGCATCGTCTCGGATCGTCCGCGCCTCCAAATGAACCTTTTGAAAACATTCAAAAAAGAATCAGTGAAATGGTCCCTGACAAGTTCCAAGTGAACTGCTTTTGAGGCGAAACAAACAAAAACGGCAACATAGGTTTTTACAGGTGGTCTACCTCTGATCCGATAGCTGACAAAGAACGGCCCACAATGATCTACACCAGATACTCTAAATGTACTGCTTTGTACTTTAAGGAACGAAATTTTCATTTCTAATGACGATACCACAAGAGAGTCTGGTCTGAGCCGTTTGAAGCAAAAACGAAGCATATATGCGACTATTCGAACTAGCTTAGCAAAGTTGGAGTGACGATGTATCAACTCCACAAAACAATTTTGCGGAACTTCCGCTAGTGTGCCAACCGTCACACCTTTTTCATCTTCCGAAGTTTTCATTTTGAACGACAGATCTCTACAGCTGATTGCCCACTTGGCAAGTGGAAAACTTCCTGATTTCAATATTTGTTGAACTTCATTGCACATAGTGTCAAGTTCTTTTACACTATCTGCACCTGGCAACATATCATCAACATAAAAGCACTTCTTAATCACATCTGATCCATTAGGATGTGATTGTGCGTGTATGTTGGCTTGCTCAAACAAGCAGCGTATCGCCAGAAAAGGTGCAGAAGCTGTACCGTATGTGACTGTATTAAGTCGGTATGCCTGAACATTTTGTGAAGTATTTTCTCTCCACAGAATAGGTTGGAAAGTTCTGTCTTTTTCAGAGACATTTATCTGCCTATACATTTTTGAAATGTTAGCAGTAACGGCATACTTATTCAACCGAAAATTAATCAGGGTTGAATATAGCTCCCTCTGAATTGTCGGCCCCACCATCAGTGTTTCGTTACGTGAAACAGCTGTTGACGTCTTATTAGAAGCGTCGAAAACTACACTAAGCTTGGTGGAGGAACTTTCAGGCCTAAGAACGCATTGATGGGGAATATAATAATGCTGTTCTAGAGGAGGTGACTTCAGAATGGACATGTGTCCCCAATCTAAATATTCTTTCATGAAGTCATGGTACATGTTTTTAAGAACTGCATCCTTTGATAATTTACGCTCAAGTTGCAAAAAACGCCTTTCAGCAGTTTGAAAGGACAGGCCAAGAACCTTTGGATCGGTCTTGAAAGGGAGATCCATTTGGAAACGACCAGAAGATAACTGCTTTACAGTTTTCTCGAAGAACAGTTCACAAGCCTGTTGTTCAGCTGTTTGGCGAACAGCCTTCGATTCGAATGGATATTGATCCAATTCCCAGAAACGGTTAACTAACGAATCGAGAGAACAATTAGTTTGGGCCGTTAAACACCCACTGAACTGATGCCTAGGCACTTGTCCAGTACATTTGCCTGCTACTATCCATCCTAGCAGCGTTTTTTGCATTATAGGAAGTTCAGAACCTAATTTTATTTGCCCAACGCACAATAATTCGTAGAACAATTCTGCTCCCAAAAGAATGTCCACCTTCGCTGGTCTATTGAATTCTGGGTCTGCCAGTTTTATATTTTTGGGTATTTTCCAATTTGAAATACCCATTGAATGTCCAGGCTGTGTTGTTGAGATGGATTTCAATACCCAACATTCCGCCGAAAAGTTGCGTGAATTTATGCGTGACTGAATAGAAGCACATACCTTATTTTTGCTATCTATTGTTGCACCACCAACCATCGATATAGCTAGAGATGTTGGCTCCCGCTTGAGTCGTAACATCTGTGCCATACTCTCAGTCATCAAATTGATTTGGGAGCCACTATCAAGTAAGGCTCGTGCAGGATGCAGCTTGCCAAATCTGTCTTTTACATTAACGACAGCTGTGGCGAGAACAATTTGTTCATTGGTTACTACATGCCCCAAAAACGCGTCTGACATAGTCGCTTGAAGTGTGGATACCTCACCTTGAGCAGAGGTAGTATACCTGTGCAGCAACGAATGGTGAGGCTTCGAGCAAATTCGACATTTTGATGCCTTACATTGTGACACCGTATGCCCCACAACCAAACAATTTAGGCACAACTTTTGTGTTTTAACGAATTCAAAACGTTGCATAACTGAAATAGCAGCAAACGATGGACACATATCAAGATTGTGCGTTTCTGACTTGCAGAAGACGCACACAGACGATGATGAACGCCCTCCATCAGCACAAGCAAAGGACGATTTAGACTGATGGGGCTTCTTAGCGTCAACTCGCGACCTTGTTTTGTCCCGAGTTGACTCTTCTGCTGACAGATACTGATATCTTTTATTCAATTGTCTAGCACAATCTTCCCAAGATGGCAGCATGTCATAGTCAAGCTGCTCTTCAAAACGAGATTTGGTAACATGGTCTACCTTTGCCATGACCATGTGAATTATCATTGCATTAGCAATGTCTTTGTCGTTTCCTAACGACGACAACGAAGAATAAATAGCAGACACCGTATCTATGATCGATCTTAAACTCGATGCAGATGGTTTTGTCATGCTAGGTATATCAAACAATTGAGAAACTGTATCAAAGAATATAAGACATTTGTTGTCATACACTGCTTTGAGACTAGCGAGGGCCTTTGGGTAGTTACAATCCGTTAATTGGTACGGCTTAACTACCCCTAATGCTTCATCTGACAAACACGAAACTAAGTGATTGAACTTTTCGACGTTTGATACTCCGAATGTTTGCCACTAAATGTTGGCAAACGCATTTTCGGCAATTGGGATCGGTGGCTCGAAACTACGGAGCAATCATGATCAGTTTTTGGCCCTGAGGTCGGCTTGGATGCGTTAATATACAACGCTCTTGTGACGACACACAAGTCCTCTAATGGCCCTCTAGAATCATTAAGAGGGCTTAAGTAATCCAGATCAGTCTGTAAATCCATTGCCTTTTGTATATATCCTTCTAAAAGCTCTAATCGGCACGCTAACTCTGTTTTATCAGATGAAATGGTCTTTGCTTTAATTGCTGTTTGCATACGAGCAATATCAGCACTAACTTTGTCAAATCTTTGCAAGCACATTTGTAATTTTGCACTTGTCTTGCTGATTTGTGGCTTTTCACTTGACTTTTCGGTCTCAGACATGTTGACTAAAGGACACTTATAGAAGTCAAAAAGGAATAAGTGTCACAAACTTTGTGAGCTACCCTCGCAACGGCGCTGACTATGTAAATCTAACTTGCTTATACACACACACGCGCAAACTATGCGTTGCGTGAGCAAACAAACGAAAGTAATCCAAGCGATCCGAAAATAAGCAGGCTAAACTTTTGCTGTAACTACGTTTGTAGGCAGCAATGTAAAATGCGGGGTGCGGGGTATGCAATGTCACAAAAGAATATATGCACACGCACTCTAAGTGGTGTGTATATCAAACAAACGAAAAGAGAAACAAGAGAAAACGAAAATCAAATCAAACGTTTTCTGTGCTACGTTTGTAGACAGCAACAGAATATGCGGGGTGCGGGGTGACGAAATGCAAGCGCCAAATGCAAGCGAAGTCGAGACAACGAAACTATGTGAGCCCAAAGGAAGGTTCGAGGTGAACGAACGCAACAACAACTGTATGTGTGTATATGCAAACTCTAACATGCACGTACATATGCAGTTTATGTATTCACAGCTGTTCCAAGTTAGCGGTCAATATGTAATATATATGTACGCTAACCGAAGATCGAACAGCGACAATTTGCATTTACACACACACACTCAATTATTTAATAAATATATAAGCCACCAATTTTATACTTTTAGCTGAGGTAAATGTTGCCGTTTTTGTTTCTTATTATTTATAACTTAAGCAAGCAAGTTAGTATTATAACACAAATGCAACGTATTATGGCCTTTTGTATTTAAAGTTCTTTTGTTGTTGGGGTTAGTTGCTCATATGTGCATCTATGTATATGTATGTACGTATGTAGACATACATATTTATGTTTCAATGTAAATACAAATGTATCGATGTGTGTAGAAGCAATCACATACACACGTATATACATATGCAGGTACACAGCATGCATGCAATATTCAAAGACTAAGTATCAAAATTTGAGCTCTTAGTACATGCGATTATGTACTCCTATATTATTTTCGACAATTTCGTCGTTTCAAGCAACAAGACTTGCTCAATTTTTGATACTGAATACCTGTAGGCTGTCTAGAGAATCGATAGACATAGAGCGACGACTAGCTTCCATTTAAGCTTCCAACGTTGATGACCTCCTTTGGCGAAAACGTCAATCCAGTAAAATTCACTTTTTGGTATTTACTTTTCACACACGACGCGCGAAGCCAACTACAACCGACAATATAATATATATAAAAAACCGCCGAATCTCGAGTCCCTGCTCGGGCGCCAATGAAAAATCTCTAAGCTTTTTTAGAGAAATCGAAACGATATTAATTAAATAAATAAAAGGACGCGGAGTTCGACTTCAAATGTTTTTAATATGCGAGTATGTGTAGTTGGCTTCAGTGCTCAAACGAAACTAGTCTGTAATTTACATAGGTGAGAGTGGGTCACAGTCCGACCGCACTCTCCGAATTAGACGTCGGCATTTGCCGATCGTCTCAACTTAACGACACTTCATGTGCTCTCTTAAATTCTATCTTATCTACGTATTTTTCTATTGACGAGCTCCAACAACTACCTTAGACCAAATAAAACTTGCGCAATTTTTGCACCAGACCCCATTTTTAAAAAAATCCAAAAATCGTACTCTAAATATTTCGCACATAGCAAAGTTTATAAAGCGATAAGGTGCACAACATATCTTGAAGACATTAACGACACAGACGGACAGGAAAAGAAAATTATAGAACAGCATGAAAATTCCAATCACAGAGGCATAGATGAGGTAAACGCCCAATTGAAAAGAAAATACTATTTCCCAAATATGAAACAAATAATTATAAAGACCATTAATAACTGGTACAAATGTAAACTACTAAAGTATGACCGATCGCCACCCAAAATTAAATATCTAAAAACAGAAACCCCCTCAACACCTATGCAAATTATATATACGGACTTATATACAATCAACGGAAACTATGTTATGACTATAATTGACAAATTTTCTAAATTCGCTGCGGCTTATACGATCCCCACTAGAAACAGTATAAACATTGTAAAATCAATGCAACAGTTCATACAATATTTCGGTATTCCAAGCAAGATAGTTTGCGACCAAGGAGCCGAATATAATTCGAACTTGTTCAAAGATTTTTGCAAACAATACGGAATAGAATTGCACATGACATCTTTCCAACAGTCATCAAGCAATGCACCAGTAGAAAGACTACATTCAACTTTAACAGAAATATATAGGATAATAGTAGAGAAGAAAAAGTCAGAAGATTTACAGATAGAACACGATAGTATATTAACGGAAACTTTAATAACTTATAACAATGCTATTCATTCAGCAACTAAACTCCTTTCGAACTGTTTTCGGGTAGAACCCATTCGTTTATAAAGAATATTGTATTTAACGACCAGCATGACTACCTCCGACAATTAAATGATTTCAGGGGAAAACTTTACCCGGACATAGCAAATGAAATGAGCCTGGCAAAAAGCCAGAACATAGAAAAACTAAACCAAACTAGGGACGACCCAAAAGAATTAGACACAGGAGAGATAATCTTTAGGAAAGAAAACAGGAGAAACAAATTAACACATAGATTTACACAACAGAAGACATTAGAAGACAGAGGGCATACATTAGTTTCAGATAAAAAACAAAAATTACACAAGTCAAAGATAAGAAAGTGCACTAGGAAAAACACTATACAAAACTGAATAACAGAACAAGGAACTCCAATGGTGAGACTAGAATTAGGAAGTATAATTAAATCAATAACAGGAAATATGGATTCAGAAGACACCATTAGAATAAAGGATGAATTTCGAAATATACACGATAATTTAGGCGAACTAACTTTATAAATGAATAATGAAAATGAAATCGTTGAAAATATAACTAAACACATAAACCAAGAACAAAATTGTTATAAATAACTTTATAAAAACTTTAAGAACGAAATTTGTAAACATTTAACGGAAGAACATAATGAAATACATGTTTTACAGTACACAAACAGATTAGACTACAATATTGACATATTATACAATCATATTTCAAAACATATTAGAAAGCATATTGTTAACTAAACTAAGAATACCTAAGTTCATATTATCAATGGAAGAAACAGATAGAATTATGGAAACTTTTACTCAAATGTGACAATAGAATCTCAAGAACTCTTGTATAGACTATTAAAAATGGATACATTGTAAATTTAAGCTAGAGGTAACTCCCAATGGAGAAGAGAGGTGTATTTGAGCAATATCCAATGCGGACTTGGCAGTTTGCGACGCGATCGAAGTTGACGAACAGGAACGAATTCTGGAACCTGAAAGGGAAACATTTTTATGTTAAATGGAGTCCGAACGCAAATACACTCAAATTGTGTAAGGCCATTCCAAGTAACGGGGAATGCCATTATTACGTATAAAGACTGCAATATTACGATTAATGGATTCACCTATGGAAACGAAGCAATAAAGATGGATGACAAAATCAAACTCGTCATACCCTTGTTCAAAGGAGTGGAGATTAATAATACAACGGAGGACTTAAATCTGCAGAAGTTGCACTGGGAAAGTTTATCTACATCGGTCTGGTCATACTAACAGTGACCGTCATAACTATAGTGGTTATAAAGAGAAGGGCTGCCGTATTCACACCGTCGCCACCACTGGTAGATTTCGTTCCGACACTTCCTTCGATGTGGCCGTCACTTCAATCCAGGGGGGGAGGAGTTACCATTGCACCTTCCCTGCTCTAACTGAAACCGTCCAGATTCCGCTGAATGACAACAGCATCAAAGGCCACAACAGCTCAGCAGTCCACATATTATAGGAACATACACGAATAACAACATGTTCCGAAATAAAACGACGCACATGCTGACACACACACCTTGAGCATACATGCTCTCGAAAATTCTAGAAATAGATTTCACCATAAAGGTAATGTTGCATCAGCCTTTACACGCGATGTGATTGGTCAGCTAAACATTTTGTAGCTCCGAAAGTACCGTTTTAGCGAAACGATGTAGCCGACGTCGAATGCAGAAACAGCGTGAAAGCAAAAAGAAGTTCCTCTTTTTGCGACGCACAGCCAGTTGCAATTTGGTCGTGCATAAAACCAGTCAATTAAAACAAACACGAATACACTCAAAAGTAAATTACCGAAATAAATTGTAATTAAGAACATAAACAACTGTTGTGAAATTTAATCATTGACAAAAATATTAAACCAATTGTTACGAGGAGCTACGGCCCATTTATAATTTCATTACATGTGCTTCTTCTTGATTTTTTTGGCACAAACTAAGAATGCATATTGCTTCTTGTCGTTTTGTCTAATGTCTCACCATTTTCGACAAGTGCGATAGATGTTCAGTGGCTGAGTGGACTATGTCGTGGACTTTAAGACCAATGATATTGAGCGTGTTCGAGGTTCGATTGCTGCCGCGATCAACATGTGAAACTCTTTTGTATTTCATAATTTTTTTAAAATAAATTAAAAATTCAAAAACATTAAAGAGGGGCGACGGCGGTAGGCGATTTTTAAGTTTTAGTTACGCAATGTTTGTAATTAGAACTTAGTTTTCTTTCGTCGGTACAAAACAGCAACTGCAAAACTAATTGTACATATGTATGAATATACAATCGTGCAATAATGTATGTTGAAGTGGGACGCCAATACATACATGTGGATATGCAGACATGTATGTATGGGCGTCTCACTCGCACATTCATAACTTTACAAGGGCTTATGATCTATCTCTGGTATTTTCTAGCATTCTAATTGCAAAATATTGAGAGCAACACAAAATCGGAAACATCCAATTGGAATCTTACTGAACTTGCAAAGTCATAACAGACAAAATACGGAAAGAGTGACGGCATTGAAGAACGCATTAGTTCGCGTTTTTTGATGCGTGCTAAATAATATAAAAATACTTAACTTTAATTATAAATAATTAATATTATTTATAGCTATTATAATTTGATTGTCTTTCATATGAAAACAAAGTAATGAACATTTTTTTTATTTTCATTGAAATTTAATTAAATAATTAAATAATTTAATTTGTTTGACTGTAACTTTTCTTTTAGTTTATTAGAATAAAATAAATAAACAAAATAAAATAAAAAAAACAAAAAAATAATTAATAAATGAAAATTCGCACCCGCCTCAACCGGGAGTTGAACACACGCACTCTCTCGCAGCCGTCCGCCACTCTAAACATTCGGCTATTGCCTCACTCCTTGGCCCATCGGCAAAGCTGCATTGTGAACCAATTCTGTAACCATACAATGCAAATAAAAAGTTTAATAAAATGCTGTGTGTCTGACGCTAGATTTGAACTTCGGTATGCTTGCGTAAATTAGGTATGCTTAAGTATATATGTTCAAAGTGAGTTTAATTCGTATCATATCTCACTTATTTATAGTCCGATTTAAATGAAATTTTCACATAACGTCCGTGGCAAGGTATTTGTTATGTAAGATATACAACTTTGGTTGTTGAGCTAATATTGTAGTTTTTAAATAGTTTTTAAATAGTTATTACTGATTTTCTGAGGCGGGAAGGGCGTGTCCAAATTTCAAAAAAACTTTGAGACACTGCAATATATACGTATGTTGTCACAAAATTTGATGACTCTAGCTCTTATAGTTTCCGAGATCCAGGTGTTCATACAGACAGACAGACGGACAGACAGACATGGCTCAATCGACTCGGCTTGTGATCCTGAGCAAGAATATATATAGTTTATGGGGTCGGAGATGCCTCCTTCTGCCTGTTACGCACATTTCCGTTCCGACAAACACAATAGTCCATGAATTTTTTTAAAATCCATGGCCTAAAAAGTTTTTCTGTACGGATTCAATGCGATCCTTGTGAACTGTGTACTGAGGACTCCTAACACATGATCCGTACTCGAGAATTGGACGAACAATCGAGGTGAAAAGAGTCTTAGTTAGGTAAGGATCGTCAAACTCCTTAGACCATCTCTTTATAAAGCCGAGCACACCCATAGCTTTATTAACCATTGACGATATATGTTCGCAAAACTTGAGTTTACAGTCCAAGCGGACACCTAGATCATCAACCAGGGAAATTGTTTCCAAGGTACAACCACAAAGAGAGTAAGATACGTACTTTGGACAGGCTCGTGAGAATGTCATCAGCTTGCATTTGGAGCTGTTCAGGTTAAGAAGGTTTGCACGACACCAAGAATAGAAACAGTCTAAATCAGATTGATGGCGAGAATGACAGGAGTCGTCTTTAAATTGAAAACAGAGTGTTCGCGGCTCACTGCACTCGCAGATCACTGCTTTATCTAAGCGCTCAAGGTTGCCACACGAGTATAATCAGCTGCTAAAATCTATGTTCTATGCAACTGTTAAGTCTTATGTTAACTAACTGTTAAATCTCATATTAGCAGCTGTTAGGTCTAACTTAAAATACTTGTAAAACAGTCTCTTCTCGCATCACATGTAAAAAATGCAACGGCACAATAAATTATAATATTAAACCCTTGCTTTTAATTCGAATAGAAGTAAGGCGGTTGCACAAATCAGTGTACCCGTAAACATTGGTGACCCCGACGTGATTATTATTATTCGTAATTTATTCGCGCAATCGCTGCCGTCGCATTTTTATATTTCGGTTTCGCACGCGTACATATGTACCTACAAACATTTTCGATCTCGCTTTCGCACGCGTACATATGTACATACGTCGTTCTGCAACTTTTGAGTTCGCGCCATCCATGTATTACTCCACAGAATATTGTCGATTAATATTCTCATTTCTAAGCTGTTTTAATAGAAATATTATTACACACTCTCGCAAGCAAATTTGGCCCTCAATAAGTGAACTTTCGATCTCGCTTTCGTTCGCGTACATACGTACATACACACAAACATTTTTCGTTCGCGTACATACGTACATACACACAAACATTTTTCGGTATCGCGTACATACATGGGTGTAAAACCTCTGATTGCAATTAAGCCCAAAAAATTTGTGTTTATCTCTCGTTTGGCGCCGGACACTACCACAGAGGATGTACAATCGTACATCCTCGCAAAGCTGCCTTTAAATGACTTCACATTTGAAAAATTCAACTTTAAATTCAAGCGCGACATTTCTTCTTTCAAAATTAGTCTCCCAGCAGAACAGTTTAAAGACGTTTGCGCTACTTCCTTTTGGCCGCCGGACCTTATTGTTAAGGAGTTTACTCCTAAACAAAAAAGCCGAATTGCCGTTAATCTTCCCACGTTGGCCGTTACATCGCCAAAAATTGCAAACAATTCAAAGTCTTCAAAAAACTGAAATTTTCTTTTCTTCATGCCTCCGAAAATGTCAGGTGTCCTACAAAAAAACTTTCTTCTTTAATTCTTTCCTATCAAAATGTTAGAGGTCTCTGTAGTAAAATCACTAGTCTTTATCTTAATAGTCTTGCCTTTTCTTCCCAAATTATTGCTTTTACCGAAACCTGGTTAAAACCAGAGATCCTAAGCTCTGAAGTCTTTCCAGATAGGTATACAACATACAGGCTTGATCGACTTGACCGACGAGGTGGTGGAGTACTGATTGCAGTAGACTCCAACATTGAGTCGGACCTTTTATAACTGAAGTTTCAATTTGACATTGAACTAATTTGTGTAAAACTACACTTTCCCGGTTTTTTCATGTATATAACCTGCTCCTATATTCCGCCGTCATCGGAATTATCAGTCTACTTGCAACACTTGTCTGCAATTAAGACTATTTATACCCTTCGACCATTGAAAATGGTCAAAAAGGGTATACTAACTTTGTGCAAATGTATGTAACAGGCAGAAGGAGGCGTCGGAGACCCCATAAAGTATATATATTCTTGCTCAGGATCACAAGCCGAGTCGATTGAGCCATGTCTGTCTGTCTGTCTGTCTGTCCGTCTGTCTGTGTGAACGCACAGATCTCAGCTATTATAAAAGCTAGAGTTACCAAATTTGGCAGGAAGACTCCTGTGTACTAAAATATAAGCAGATCAAGTTTATTTCAAATGTTAGATGCCACGCCCACCGCCCCCGTAAATCAATAATTTAATTTTTGAACTCAATTTGTAAGCGCTGTATAAAAGATACAACTTTCTGACTTTAACATATACTAAGCTGAATGAAATATCTACGTAGTCTCCAAATTACAATCCGATCGGACAATAATCACAGAAGTTATTTAAGAAAGTATGAGCATAACACCAAGTGCTTCTGTCAGCTAACAAGAGAGGCGGGCGAGCGCGAAGCGCGAGCGCCATCTGTCGGGATTAATCTCAAAGCATGTGCATATGCATATGTGTATGAATTTAACAAATTAAACTACACGGGAACATAGGTCGAAGGGTATCCCACTGTCGCGTTTTGCGCGACTGTTGCTTTTCTTACTGGTTTTAACCTGTTATCAGACAGAGATCACTTCATAGTCCTGGGTGACTTTAATATCCCAGAATGTAATTGGACATCTAGTGCTGAAGGAAACTTCCTTTTGCCTTCCCGGCAAAATGACCTATTTGACGGTTTGTTTGACATGTCTTTGTCGCAGGTCAATCATGTCAAAAACTCTCTCAACAGATTGCTTGACTTATGTTTCACCTCTGATCTTTCCAAGGTGATTGTAGACAGGGTACAACCCCTTTCCCTTCCGGAAGATCCTTATCATCCCACTTTCGAAGTGAATTTCGACTTGGGTATTAGTATTGTGGATAAAAATGAAAGGCCGTGTAATCGCGTGCGCTGCTTTAAGAAAGCAGACTTTGAAAATTTAAATTGTTTAATTTCACATTGTGATTGGTCTGAATTTTATGCATCAACTGATATGTCAGTTGCGACTAATATATTTTATAACACTTTAAACTCTGCTTTTGATATCTGTGTTCCGTTATCCTATCCGACATGCTCAAGCAAACCTGCTTGGTTTTCAAAAGAGCTGTCTCGCTTAAAAAACTTAAAGAGTAGCTTATTTAAGAAATATAAGATTAAAAACTCACCGCTTATCTTTTCCCGCTACTTAACTGCTCGGGCAAATTTTACCGTGCTTAACGCGAAATGTTATAAAAACTATTTGAACAGATGTAGGTTTCAGTTTTTTCAGAATCCTAAAAAGTTTTATAGTTTTGTTAACATGAAGCGTAAGTCAGCGGTCTTTCCTTCTAAACTTTCGTTTGATAACGCTGTGGCGGACACAGATCAGGCCATGGCCGATATGTTTGCGAAGTTTTTTCAAACAACTTATTCTTCTTCTACGCCCAGCATTCATTCTTATCCATACAGTGTACCAAGTTCAAATGGCATCTTCACACCGTTACTGAACGAAAGTTCACTTTTTAAGGATCTTAGCTTAGTTAAACCAGTCTTTTCACCAGGTCCCGATGGTATCCCCGCCTGTGTACTTAGATATTGTGCCAACTCCTTATGTAAGCCATTGCTCAAATTATTTTCGCTGTCCTTAGACACCGCCTCCTTTCCTTCCATATGGAAGGAATCATGCATTATCCCTTTACTCAAATAGGGCAGCAAGGCTGACGCAAGTAATTATAGAGGTATCTCTAAATTATCGGCTATACCTAAATTCTTCGAGAATGTTATAACTCCTCACTTGCAACATTTTAGCAGATCCGTCATATCCCCTTTTCAACACGGATTCGTGAAACGTCGTTCTACCACGACAAATTTGCTTGAGCTGACATCCTTTGTGGTAAAAGGATTTCAGAAAAATCTTCAAACTGATGTCATTTATACTGATTTCAGTAAGGCATTTGACTCAGTCAACCATTCTCTTCTTGCACATAAACTGAATCTCCTCGGTTTCTCACCAAAACTTCTTAGTTGGATTGTGAGTTATTTGGGTGACAGAACCCAACGAGTCCTCTTTAAGAATAATCTTTCTTACCCCGTTTATGCCACATCTGGTGTTCCCCAGGGAAGCCATTTAGGTCCCCTGCTCTTTACACTTTTCATCAATGACCTCCCAACGGTCATAGTTAACTCCCGTCCTCTCATGTATGCTGATGATGTGAAGCTCTGTTTTCAATTTAAAGACGACTCCTGTCATTCTCGCCTTCAATCCGACTTAGACTGTTTCTATTCTTGGTGTCGTGCAAATCTTCTTAACCTGAACAGCTCCAAATGCAAGTTAATGACATTCTCACGAGCCTGTCCAAAGTACGTATCTTACTCTCTTTGTGGTTGTACCTTAGAAACAATTTCCCTTGTGTCCGTTTGGACCGCAAACTTAAGTTTTGCGAACATATATCATCAATGGTTAATAAAGCTATGGGTGTGCTCGGCTTTATTAAGAGATGGTCTAAGGAGTTTGACGATCCTTACCTAACTAAGACTCTTTTCACCTCGCTTGTTCGTCCAATTCTCGAGTACGGATCATGTGTCTGGAGTCCTCAGTACACAGTTCACAAGGATCGCATTGAATCCGTACAGAAAAACTTTTTAATATTTGCCTTGCGTGGTCTTAACTGGGATGTAAATTCAAGACTTCCTTCCTATCCTAGTAGACTTTTGTTACTTAACCTGCCTTCCCTAGCAAATCGTAGAACTATGCTTGGTGTTGTATTTATTAATAACCTTATACAAGGGGACATAGATAGTAACGACTTGCTTAGTCGACTACAATTCTCTGTTCCTGGTAGATTCACCCGTAACTATCTTCCTCTAAAACTTTCCTATTGTAGCTCGAATTATGCCCTGCATGAGCCTTTCAGGGTATTATGTTCGGACTATAATAAACTATATTACATTGTAGCTAACAACAACAATAATTCTGTATCTTGCTTAAAATCACTAATCCTCACCCACCTTTCTAGTAACTAGTTAAGGACATACTCATCTTCTTTCTAGTAGTAACAGTATTACTTTTTAACTAACTGCATGTTTTGAACATACTAATCGCTATTTGATTAGGCTTTGCTTACTAACACTAACTCTCCTGATCTGATTGGGTTTTTCTGGGTTTTCCCCAATCCTCTGCAACAAATGTTGGATCGGCTCTTTCATATTTTTTTCCCAGAGTCAAATTTAATTTAAATTTAATTCAATTAAATTTTTTTTTTTTTTAAATTTTTCTCTACAGTTAAGATTTTACTCTAAATTTAAATTATTAATTAATTGTTTTTTCTTACTTTTAAACAGTCCACTGACCTTAGTCGACTATAAACTAATTAAATAAATAAAAAAGCAGAGCAAAAAAATATTTTCGCAATAAAGAAACAGTTAGATATGAACTGGCGAAGAACTAAGAAGCAAATTGTCTTTCACTACATGGCGACCGTGACATAGTCACGGGGCTGCGGATAATACTGTTGTTGACTGGATGGATGTGGATACAATATGACTGAGTGAGTAGAGTATAGTGAAGTGTATTGGGAAATAGAATAGCGTACTTAAGGTGACAATTAAACACCAATACGCCAACACCCGTTTAATAAACAGCTCAAAAAATTAAGCTGAAAACAACTTTTGCAAGTAAATGCAAAAATAGAAAAAACCCAACACAAGTCACATGCTCACTCAGCACAAAATTCTACAATAAATACTAAAATTATTACCACACAACCACCAGTTGACCAGTTAACAATACAACAATTAACACAGAAGAGATAAAATTCAACAAAGCTGTTCCTATTGAACAAAGGGATTTGCCGACGTTGCAAGAGGCCTTGCAGGCAAATCCAACCGATGGACCACGCCC
Source organism: Zaprionus capensis (assembly GCA_018903675.1). NCBI lineage: Eukaryota > Metazoa > Arthropoda > Insecta > Diptera > Drosophilidae > Zaprionus > Zaprionus capensis. Next base: position 25,234 of record JAEIFN010000126.1, on the reverse strand, counting down.
ACTCACAATAGCTGAGTACAGGGCACGGCAGGAAAAAAGGAAATACCAAAACATAAAAGGAGTGGACGAAGAGCAAAACTCTTACAGCAACGGCGACTGGTCAACGAAATGATCCAGTTGGCCAAAGACGAATCATCCCGACAACGCTACAAAGAGCGTCTACATTAAATAGATGAACAGCTTCGCACTGATGCGAAACAACGCAAACGGGCTGCATAATTGCCAATGCCCCAATTTGCCTTTATTTTAATATCAAGCCGATGCGGGAAACCGCTGCTTGAACACTACTAAACCAAACAATAGGCTTTATACTAACAAATGTGGTTGAAGAATTTTTTTAAATAATGAATTGTAAATCGAATTGTGAGTCAACCACATTTTCTAAAAATCTTTATTTCCGTTAGGAGAATGAATAAGCAAAAAAAAGACAAACAAAATAAGTAAAGAAGAAACACAAACTAACACTCTAGAGTCAGAGTATTCACACTCAAAGGTAGAAAAACTTGAAGTAATCACAATGGCTCAATAAAGCATAGAATTTTTAAAAAATAGCCTCGTCTCTACTACACGAATACGATGGCAAGCCCGAAAATTTAAAAAGTTTCATAGATGCATTAAACTTAGTGGACTCACTAAAAGGCAACTATGAAATAACAGCAGTTAATATTATAAAAACAAAACTTAAGGGACACGCTAGAGATTTAATAACTAACGAGCAAACAATTGCCGCAGTAATTGCTAAATTGTCTGATAGAATTAAAGGAGATTCGGTGGAAGTCATATCTGCCAAACTACTAAACGGCAAATGTTTATGTCAAAGAAATAGAAGAAATAGCTAAAGCCTTAGAAGGAGCTTACCTTAATGACGGTCTATCACCGGAAATCGCAGCAAAATATACGACAGCACAAGCTGTTAAATCAATGATCAAGGGATGCGCGAGAAAGTCAGAAATAATATGCAGGCAGGCATATTCAATAATATGAATGATGCTGTATCTAAATTTATAGATAACTGCAACGCTGCAACAGGTCAAAATAACCCGGTATTAGTGACCGAAGGGACATCGGAAAACCAACCAAACCCAGCAACCATCAACAGGTAAAATATTTAATATAAATCTAAATCTCAGTAGTCTCATTCACATCAGAAATGGATATACTAATAATCCATTAACCTTATTAATTGACACAGGAGCGAGCATTTCTATACTGAAAAATAACAGTATAGGCTCAGCCATAGACAATAGTACAATAACAAATATAACCGGCATAGGCCAGGGATCAATAGAATCAATAGGACAGGCACAAATTGATCTACTTTTCGATTATTTCATAATCAGTCACAATTTCCAAATTGTCCACACAGAATTTCCCGTACCTTGTGACGGAATTCTCGGATATATCCCCGAATATAACAGCCCACTTCTCTTGGTACCCAAGAAATCACTCCCCAACTCAAAGGAGAAACGATGGCGTTTAGTAGTAGACTATCGACAAATAAATAAGAAGTTATTGGCAGACAAATTTCCACTGCCCAGAATAGATGAAATACTAGACCAATTAGGCAGAGCGAAATACTTTTCGTGTCTAGACCTTATGTCTGGTTTTCATCAGATAGAACTAGAAGAAAAATCTAGGAATATAGCATCGTTTTCAACGAGCTCAGGCTCTTATCGTTTCACACGACTACCATATGGTCTAAAAATTGCACCAAATTCATTTATGCGAATGATGACACTCGCATTCTCTGGTCTAGAACCAAAGTGGGGTGAGGGATTTTCTGGGGCAAAAAGTAGGGTGAGGTGGTTTCCGGTAAAAAGAAAGGTACGTGAGGGGTAAAAAGGGTCAGGTGAGGGATAAAAAGGGTCAGGTACGTGAGGTGGTCCCCAGTCACGTAGGTAAAAAGGGTCAGGTGAGGGATAAAAAGGATCAGGTGCGGGGTAAAAAAGGTAAGGTGTAATATGGGCGCGGGTTCTAGGACAAAAAGTGGGCGCGATGGTTTCCGGTGCAAAAAGGTTAGGGACAAAAAGGTTTCCGGTAAAAAAGGTTAGGGATAAAAAGGTATGTACGTGAGATGGTTCCCAATCACTGAGGTAAAAAAGATCATGTGTAATATGGGGGCGGGTTCTAGAGGGTGTGTAAATGAAGGTAATGTGTTGTGAGGAGGGGGATTAGGTAATAAAGGATCCTAATAAACATGTCGATCGGTTAATTGTGGGTCATAATAGGGATAATTAATGGGTTTTAGGTATATCAGTAGGTGATAAAATAGTGTGGGAAGTGTTAAAGGTTGATAGTGTGAGCATGTGAAACTGAGCATGCATGATTATGTTTGCATGCGCACATGCCACAGGGTGAATGTGTTCGAGGGTGTGTGTGTGTGTGATATCTTAATGATATTCGAGAGTCCGAGAGAGCCTAGTTCAACAAGTGCGCATGCGCACGTGCCACGGGGTAAATGTGTTCGAGGGTGTGTGTGCGTGTGCGGTATTAAAGGTTGCGAGGTGAGCGTGTGAAACTGAACAAGTGTGCATTGTCCCTTTTGTAGGGTTAGCCGTGATATTTGACAGTGCGGGAGACCCTTGTTCAACAAGTTAATGTGTTCGAGGGTCTGTGTGCGTGTGCGGTATTAACGATTGAGAGGTGAGCATGCGTATGTGTTAGAGGGTGAATGTGTGTACGCAGACGCCAGTGCATAGAAGCGTGCGGGAGACCCTTGTTCAACAAGTAAATGTGTGCATTGTCCCTTTTGTAGGGTTAGCCGTGATATTTGGCAGTCCGGGAGACCCTAGTTCAACAAGTTAATGTATGCATTATCAACAGCTAATCAGCTAATCAGCTAATCAGCTAATCAGCTAAACAGCTAATCAGCTAAACAGCTAATCAGCTAAACAGCTAATCAGCTAAACAGCTAATCAGCTAAACAGCTTATCAGCTAAACAGCTTATCAGCTAAACAGCTTATCAGCTAAACAGCTAAACAGCTAATCAGCTAAACAGCTTATCAGCTAAACAGCTTATCAGCTAAACAGCTTATCAGCTAAACAGCTTATCAGCTAAACAAAAAGCTAAACAGCTTATCAGCTAAACAGCTAAACAGCTAAACAGCTAACCAGCTAATCAGCTAAACAGCTAAAACAGCTAAACAGTTAAAAAGCAACAACAGTTAAAGGGTTTAACTAAAATTTTTTATTTTATGAATCTTAAGCTTAGTTTATTATAATGATTCATAATTTTTTCAGCCTCGTTTTGCCGAAATGTTTCTCTGCTGCATGCACAGGTATCTGGTCCTTCTGTTGCCTCGTTGGAAGACCATGGACATGAAGTTCTATGACTTCCATGTATTGATAACTGGTATGGAGACTTTTCCGCCAGCTTCATATATGATTGGAATTCCTCAATCTGTTTCAGATCATGATGGTGAATGATATCATAATACTGATTCAGAAACTCCTCAATTGTTATTGCGTTCATGTTGCTGCTGCTGCTGCTGTTGCTAGATTCCTTCTTTACAAAGTCGTGTTTTAAACTGAGCCTCAGATTGAATGCATCGATGAATTTAAAGGAAAATGTAAGGGTTTTTCACTTCCATAACAAAGGTAAAAGGTTGAAACGTGATCATGCATACATAATCGTGTTTGTATGCACACGTGTTAAAGGATAAATATGTGTGTGTGTGTGTGTGTGTGTGTATGCGTATGATCTTTCCCCTGTTTATATGTAATTTCACCACTATAATAAATAAATAAATAAACTAGTTTTTCTTATGTTTCTTTTTCTTTATTTAATGTTTAAATTTGACAAAGGTAGCTTATATATAAGAATTTTAGACATGTAGTTTATATGATGTAATAAGTTTTTTAACATCACGTTGTTGAATAACAAAGTGAAAGCAAGCACATGTTTCTGTATTATCATAACAAGATTTACAGAATTCAAAATGTTCTCCAAATTGTGTTTTTATAATATTGAAATTTCCAACTTTCATGAACATGTTCCTTGACTTGATAAGAAATTGTAGATCCGCTTCAGTTAATATATTTCCAAAGTCTGATATTAAAATATTAATTTTATTTATTAAATTTGTAAAATTATTGTTATTGTTTTTCTCCATTTTTTTAAAGATGTTCTCTATCGCAACTCTCAAAGTAGTCTAAAATTTTATGAGCATTATTCAATGCACATACCCCTTCCGTACAATGTAGTGAACAAAATGGGAACTGGTTACCACTCATTTCTTTTAATGAAGGAGAACCAAGTTCATAAATATCTGTTATATCATAGTTTTTTAGAAAGTTTTTTAGAAAACGTTTTTTTTCATATCCTTTACAAATTACTCGTTTTCCACTAGTTATTTTTCTTATATGTTGTTGCGCTTCTCTATAGTAATTCAAGCCGTCATTCCACCAAATTTTATGATAGGTCTTTGTCATCCAAGCAGCAGTTTTTCTCAAGTGCTTATTTAATTTAGTAAAATCATATGGGGAATGTATAATGAAATGAGAATTGAGTGTGTTAACGTTTGTGTTACTAAAAACCACTCCAATTTCTTTTAAAATAAATTGTTTATTGTTTCCGTAGAACCCTTGAATATCAATCGATACAATTTCTTCTTCACACATGTTGTTGTTGTTGTTGTTATTGCTGATTGTTCTCGTTAATATTCGTTAAACAATGCGGTGAACTAATCCATTCAACGGGTTGTATTCAACTAACCGATCGTGTAAGAGTATGCAATATAGCTGTGCACTTTCATTAGATGTAGCACTAAGCTCTGCTGATATCCTAACATCAATGGGACCAGATTTTACCATTTCATTTTGATATGATAAATCTACAACAACAATCGGAGCATTATTTAGAAAATCGATTGGGGAAAGCAATGGAGTTTCGTTTCGGTTATAGTAACTATTTTGAAACTTTGAATACATTTCATAGAGGAGTGCAAAACGATTCTTGTTAAAATCTAATTTTAAATCATCATATGGATATGTTTCAGAATTTAGATAGACTTTTAGATTGGTTAAATTGTTTGTGATAAACTTATTTCCTTCTTTAAACGCAATTAATGCGAATCGAGGTCGTTCACGATTAGCAGCTAGTTTAACATTCCAAATTTGATGTGTACCCTGACTAAGTTTAGGGTTAATATAGGTATCCCAACTACGAAATGCTAATGGAAGATTAGCACCGCTTTTTATTATATCATACAATTTAATTTTAGCTGAATCACTGGGGGTTACATGAGGAATTTTCCATGTTATACTCAACATTTCCAGTCTTAAATTATTACCAGCGTGGTCTTTATCATAAACTTCATTCATATTTTTAGATATCAAAAGTACTAGTTCATGTTTACAGTTTAATATAACTTTCTTAAAATCTTCAGCAAACCCAAGTAAATTTTTTAGTGGAAGAGAATATTCAAAATAACTTTGTGAAGAAGTAATGTTATCAGATCCAGTCCATCCAGAATTGTAAAGTCTCTTACTCTCCAGCTCATTCAAAGATACATAGTTCTTAATTGTAGAAGTAGTACCAACAAATCTTGTTCTATCAATCTCAACACCATTTATTTCATAACGTATTTCATCCAGAAAATATGCCATACAATTGTTTCGTAGTTTTGTAACAACATTTGCAGTTTCCACTGAATTATCGTCGTTAACTTTACTAATGACACCATGAAAATTGATAAAACTCTCGTGAGGGAGTACATACAAGTCCTGGTTTTGAATTGTAATTCTGATTTCATCATTAGGCTTAAATGATTGTTGGTATGGTGAATAGGTATGATACTCTTTTTTTGATATACTTTCGTCAGAGTAGGTTTTTTCTCGAACAGCTAATACTTCATTCATTATCATAATGATTTCTCTATATTAGTATGTTTGTTATTAAACTCGAAGCTTGTATCCCAATGATTTTAGAAGCAATTTATTTTTTAATGTTAGCTTATTGCTTTTCCTCTTTGAACCTCTTCGTTTAACTTTTCGAATGGAAGTGGCTTTCGGAATGTAAGTGTCTGCTCTTTTATTGTATACAATCATTGTATTAGTCTTAAATGCATACGAATTGTATATTTTTCACCTCGCAAGTTTATTAAATCACCGTTTTGATCAGTTATGTGTATAGAAAGAGTTCTTATCTCTCTAGTGTTGACTGGTAAATAAATGAGATTATTAGGGGTTACACTCATTTTATACCCTGGTGGTACATTAATACCAAATTCGTATAATGCATGATCCTGACCGCCATCAATGTATGTACCACTTACAATATTACACACCAAGCGTATTGTATTTATTTTAAAAATGTTTACAGGTTGGTCAGAAACATATGTTATTTTTTTATCTGCTTCTAGTATTCTCTTATTAAATCCAAATAAACTTCCAATTGATCTATTTTTATCAAAATAAATAGGTTCTGTGCTTGTAGAAATATGCACTTTAAGTGTATTATTATTGCTTTCTATCTTGAATGTGTTATCAAGACCATCTGCTAGTAATTGGTTTTTTAAAAAATCGTAAATATCTTCTAGTTCATATGATCCTGTTGGAATTTCAATGATCTTATCACCAATATGAAATAAGTTGTTGCTATCATCGACATTGGGTATTGAATTATACATGTGAAAATCAATGAGTGCACACTCATATTCACCATTCAGTTCTATTGGCGGGAAAAAATTTGTGTTTAGTATGGGTTCACTCCCATTTAATGTGAGCGTGAATGATCTAACCATTTTGATATCTAATGATAAACTGGGCAATAATAGCATTCGCACAATCAATATATGCTCTTATATTCTTAATTGATTATGAATTGATTGAAACCCTTTCTATACCGTCCCTTGTCTATATCATTATCTTTGCTTATTAACAGAAAACCGTATTTATCCTCCCAACACTTTTGACACATTTTCAGAAACGCATCATAACTCATATCTGTATTAATGTGGTCTCGGTAAATGTGTCGCATATTTAAATCATCTTGTCTGAACATTATTATCATATTTGCGTTATCACGAATGAGGTGTTTCGGGATATGTGTATAGGTTTGACATAAGTAAAATGAATCAATATTATTATGACGACCCATGCAGAAATATGAACGGATATTATTCTGTTTTTCACATGCAACATCATCGAAAATCATAATTGAATTATTTTTAGCTTCGTTGGGTGGTAAAACTGTTTCATTTTCCGAGAAAGTATAGTACCCCATACCTTTTATCGGTTTCAATAGTTTTTCCAAATATTCATACTTGGGTTGATACAAACTCTTTGAGAATAGATAAATGTTCTCAAATTTTAAACCGTTTGGGCTCTCGATTAAGCCGAGCATTAGATTAGTTTTACCACAGTTGGATGGTCCAACAACAAGTGCTCTTATTGTATTAGGTAAGAGGGGGCTATGACGTGGTAATCTTTGAGACAGTGATTGACTGTCATTACCACTCTCAATGTTTCTAATACAAATATCTTGTTTTTGTTTTATTAAACGCATTGTCACTCACACACTTTACTTCATTCAATGAGAAATGCTCATCGATTAAACATCAAATAAAATGGGTAAACGCTTTTATAATTGTTCCAGTCGCAATTCAAACTTGAAGCGAGGTGGTGGTATTATAAATAAAATAATTAATGGCTTACCTTTTGAAGCTCATCTACCTGGTTATAATTTTTGTGGTCCTGGTACAAAGTTATCTAAACGTTTGGCACGAGGCGATCGAGGAATAAATAAATTGGATGAGGCTTGTAGAATACACGATATCGCTTATTCACAGCATAAAGACTTAAGTCAACGACACGAGGCTGATAAAGAGTTGATAAACAGGGCTTGGGAACGTGTAAATGCAAAAGATTCTAGTTTAGGAGAAAAATCGTCAGCTTATTTTGTTACAAATATAATGAAAGCAAAAAGGAAATTTGGAATGGGTATGAGAAAAAGGAAGAAGGGAGGAAAAAATAATAAGAACAATAAGAAAAGACGTTGTAAACTGCGAATCAAGAACATTTCACATGTTATCAAATCAGGTATTCGAGCGTTAAAAAAAAAGAAACCATTAGACTTGATGAATGCAATTAGGGTTGCACGCAAAGCAGTTAGCAAATCAATTGGACGTCAGAAAAAAAACATAAAAGTTCCAAGGGTAATTAATGTACCGAAAATTGGAGGTTTTTTACCACTTGTTCCCATTTTAACTGCGCTCAGCGCTCTAGGTAGTCTTGCTTCTGGTAGTGCTGCTATTGCTAAAGCAATCAGCAATGCAAACACAGGAAAGAAACAGTTGGAAGAGAGTAAGAGACATAATAAGAAAATGGAGAGTATTCACGTGGGAAATGGTATGTTTCTTAAACCATATAAAAAAGGTTATGGATTGTATCTTAATCCGTTTAGAGGGGGTGTAGGAAAAGCAAAAAACTACTAGATAAGCTACCCAACAGAGCACTTTCTAATTTTGATATTGAAAAGTTTGCTCGAAAACATATCTCCCATTTTAGAGGTGTATTTATGAGAGATTCACTTCCAAGTTCCCCATGGATTCGTGAATCGGGTATCGTCAACTTGGACGACTCAACATCAGATGGTACACATTGGGTAGCTTATAATAAAAACGGAAAGAGCATACACTACTTTGATAGTTTTGGGAATTTACAACCGCCAAAAGAAGTTGTGAAATACTTGGGGAAAAATATTAACTATAACTATGTTAGAGAACAAAAACAATTTAATACATTCAACTGTGGCCATCTCGCACTTCATTTTTTATTAACTTTAAAGTAAGAGAAGACACACACACACACAAAATGAGAGTTGAATGTTCTATCCCTCTCTACATCGCCATGTTCTAGTGAAGATCCAATGGAAAGAGCGTGAGTGTGTTCTCTCTCTGCTCATAAAACCGGTACTTGCTGCATGTCTGAGCTCAGTTAAACGAGGGTTGAATATTCTATCGCTCTCTGCATCGCCATGTTCTAGTGAAGATCCAATGGAAAGAGCGTGAGTGTGTTCTCTCTCTGCTCATAAAACCGGTACTTGCTGCATGTCTGAGCTCAGTTAAACGAGGGTTGAATATTCTATCCCTCTCTACATCGACATGTTCTAATGAAGATCCAATGGAAAGAGCGAGGGTGTGTACTGAAGCGAGGACAGGTTCTGTCACTGGCTATAAAACCAGTACTTGATACCTGTGTGAACTCAGTTGCCATCTACAAACTCTCTGTTGATGTCTACAAACTATCTGTTGGTGCTAGCTACAACAACGATAACTACAGCTATAACTACAACAACAACAACAACGATAACTACAACTAGAACTACAACTACAACTACAACTACATCTACAACAAAAAATGAGCAATCAGGAAGAATTGAATGCAGTCAATGAGTTCAACGGGATGATATCGAAGCCACTCCTAAGCAAAAGTAAGATGGAGACTGATGTGCGCTATCCAATCGTGAGAGCAACACGCAAGCAGACTAGAATTGGAAAATCATTGGCTCTTGAACTGGATGACTACATTTTGTATTTACCTGAACGTTATGCAAATATGAGAGATGAAACAATTGCGCTTCTAAAGGATAAACATTTCAACATAGTCAAAATAAGTAATAACAACATAGTAATAGAAAAAAATAATAAAATGTAATAATGTAAATTAAGAAGAAGAAAATAAAGTATACATTTTTGAAACCTCAAACTCAATTGTTATAAATATTTAAAACATTTACTATTTGTCCACAGTACTGAGGAAGTAACATAAAGAAATAGACATCTAAATTCAATAAAATGAGTAGGAAAATATTAGATCAGTTGACAAAAACTAGAAATATTCTGAAAAGAAAATTTTCTGAATTGAAGCAGGCAAAAAATGATAATATCTCTCATTTGGAAGACACTTTTAAGCCTATTACAGAACCATTGCATGAACTTGTTAGAGATGTAAAGCATACCAACTATAATAAAATTAAAAAAAATAAAGTATGAAAGAATAAAAAAGCAAGAAGGAGAGTCTTCTATTAATAATTCAACTATTGATCATGATGCTGATAATGATGATGATGATAGTGATAATGATATATACTATTCTCAATCAAATATAGAAAATGAAGATAGTGATAATGAAGAAGTAAAAAAGAAGAAGAAGAAGAAGAAGAAGAAGAAGAAGAAGAAGAAGAAGAAGAAGAAGAAGAAGAAGAACAAGAAGAAGAAATTATAGAAAGTGATGAAGATCAAATACCTAATAATATTAATTTAAGTATAAATAAACTTTTAAATGATAATCTCTTGGATAGGGCTTATGGTCCAACAGGGTCTAAATCAAAACTAGAGCTGGGTAACAAACAATTAGAAGTAAAAAAAACAGAAATTATATTATCAAGTGGGAGTACATGGCCTCTTACATTTGGTTTATACTCTCTAATTTTTCATAACCATCCAACGAACTACTCTAACACTGATTTAGCTTCATATAAAGAGATTTTAGAAGAAACGAGTGTACATAGAAGAGATTATGATCCCCAAAAACAAATTAAAGGAACTCGTGCATTGAAATATACTAAAATTATTAAACCCTTGATATCGTCAACAACAACAACAACAACAACAAGAATAATAAAACCTGCAGCTGTATCTACACCAATTCAAACCAAGAAAGGAGGGGGTGGTGCTATGTTTATGAAGTTAAAACAGGAGAAACCAAATTATGTCTATTGGAATAACGTTAACGAATTAGTTGAACGATTACAACTTTTAATAGCTTCACAAGCTGCTGGTAATAACAATCATACCAATGAAATTCTATCAATAACAGAAGAGTTGCGTGAAGAGAAAATAATATACTAATAAATACAGTAGTCATCTAGACATTTCAATTATTATCAAAATGTCTATTGACAAGTTTGGTCATTTTTCGAGTAATAGACAGTTTTCTTCTTCAATTTTCAAAAGAGAACTTGAAAACCTAACAGGTGTATATCTTGATAGTGATGGACATATAAATATACAACAAAAACGAGTCAAAAATTCTTTACCACCGGAAAATGATTTTGACTTAACAATAAAGGCGTATGTAGATGAGAAAGTAAATGAATTGAAAGCGTTGCAGGAGAAAACAATAATTAAGGATTTTGATAAACGAAATATACGTATAACAACATTGGAAGATAAAGTAATCCATTTACTCAATTCAATGGCAAATCTTGATAAAGTTATGAATACAATTATCGAGAAAATGAATAACTTAACTAGCTTTGTGAACAAACATTTAAAAAAACCTGTAAAATCTAGTACTATACAAATAGATGGTTCAATGATTCTGGGTTATAAACCATATGGTCAATCTCCTGATGTTCATCAAACTGTTATAATAAATGAAAAACAAGATGAAGAATATCCAGAAGTTATAATAAAGCCCCAAAAAATGTATTGAGAACTTTAAATATAACATTCAATTGCTACTTACAATCATATTCAACATGTCACTTGATAAGTTCGGACATTATTCAAATAAAGTAGAATATTCTAAACACTTTAGGAAAGGTGTTGAAAAATTTGAAGTTTTATTCAATGACTCTGATGGTAATCTGAATGCACAGAAGAAAATATTTAAAAATTCTACAACACCCATAAATGAAAATGACTTAACATCAAAACAGTATGTTGACGAAGAACTAGAAAAAGTTGTAAGAAATATATCTTCTTCAATTTCTAAAGAACAGCGTCAATCAAAAAATAGGAAAAAAACACTAATTACAGAGATTCAGACAAACATTGCCGACTTCACTAAAAAAATTCCAAACTTAGAGAGAATTGTGCAAAAACGAATTGAAGAATTAGATGGTTTAGAACAAGATATTTTTAACAGCATTAGCTTTAAGACTATTCTTAAAAGTGAAACCGAGAGCATAGAAAGATTTAAACCTTTCACACATCATTAAAACTAAAATAGAATATATGTAGTATGAAGCAGAAGAAGAAGAAGAAGTCAATGGGGAAGAATAGTTTAAGAAAGTCAACGATGACGTCAACAACAACAACAACAACAACGAAAATGTTACCATCAACGAAGCGAGAAATAGTGAATGAATTACATCGAGCATCAATTAAGAATTTTAAACGACGTAGAGTGATTGTGAAAGGTATCAACGACTTATGGCAAGCTGATTTAGTTGAAATGGGTGCATACAGCTCATCGAATAATGGCTCCCGCTATCTTCTAACTGTTATAGATTGTTTTTCAAAATATGCCTGGGGTGAAGCATTAAAAACAAAAAATGCTAAAGAAGTAGCACAGGCAATGGAAAAAATATTCAAGTCTGGCCGTGGTGCACCAAAAAATTTACAAACTGATAATGGAACTGAATTCTATAATACACATTTCAAGGCATTAATGCACTCTTATGAAATCAATCACTACTCTACATTCAGTTCGCTAAAGGCATCAATTGTTGAACGTTTTAATAGAACACTGAAAGAACTCATGTGGCGTGAGTTCAGTTTTAATGGATCATATAAGTGGGTTCAAATATACAAACAACTAATTGATGTATATAATAATCGAAAGCATAGAACAATACAAGAGAAGCCAATTAATGTAACCAAGGCTAATGAGGATAAAATTCTGAAGACAGCATATAATCATATAAAAATATTTATAGACAAAAACTTGCGTCAAGGTGATCTTGTGCGTATAAGTAAATACAAGCATGTATTTGAAAAGGGCTATACTCCAAATTGGACAACAGAAATTTTTAGAATTCGGAAAATTCAAAGAACGTTTCCAACTACATATTTACTCGATGATCTAAATGGAAACCCTATTGAGGGAGGGTTTTATCACCAAGAGATAAAGAAAACAAATTTCCCACATACATATCTAGTGGAAAAAATTTTGAAACGAAAAGGGGATAGAGTATTTGTACGTTGGCTGGGTTTCCCCACCTCTCAAGATAGTTGGGTACATAAAAATGAAATCCTATAAATATATTCAAACACATGTTTTTTTCTTTTTCAAATTTTATTTATATATACATATATATTATTATTAACATTTGTTTTATTCATAATACAATTTTATACATTTAATACATTATATACATTATATACATTATATACATTTTATACATTTAATAACTATTTTCTATCGTTTTTTTACAAATAAATATGAAATTAAAACAATTGTCTAGTTCTAGTTCTTTTTTCTAATTGTAATTCTCAAGCAGGGCCAGTTCAGCCTCAAGTAAATCAGCTTCTGTGTTCTCTTTATCTTTTTTATATTTCTTTAATAATGCTTTCTGTTGAGCTGTTTGTTTTTCAACATTCTCTATCTCTTTAATTTTTTTATCCCAAACTAAAATATTTGCATCATGCAGGTTTATTTCTTCCTCAGCCTTACGTTTCTGTACCCTATAATGGCCATGAGCCATTGTATTATATAAATCTGGTTCTATTTTTCGTTTATCATCTTTACTATCAAGAACTATTTTTGAAATTGTACTTGTTTTAAGTACATGGTTATTTGATCTAATCAATGACATTGTACCTCTCTTCTTTTCACCAGTATTTAAACATTTTTTATAATCAGCAAAGCCGATTCGCTTAACACAACTTGCCTTAACACCTTTAGATTTTTTTACTTCTTGACCGCCAGGAACAAGAAATGAATACATTTTTGAACGTAAGCCTACGAATTCACTCATAGGCTTCCCATTCAACTCATCTTTAAAAAACCCTAAGCGTTTCTTGTTAACGCTGCTAAAACCATATTTATTTAAGAGATCGGAATGATAATCAGATGTATCAAATTTCATTGGAAGATCTTCACGTATATCAGCGTAAAAATCTTCAGTTTTAATCGTGTATATGAAAGAGTCTGTATCCATATAGTTTAGGCGTACAGACTCTCCAAATTTCGGTTTCATATACTGATAATGAAAATCATACATTTTCCATTTTGAAATGTCTAGCACAGCAAACCCTAAATAAATAGGCTTATCGTAATAAACATTTAACTTACGCATTTGGAATGCGCAAAAATTATCATTAAAATATTTCACGCTATGGAAATTGCTTTTAGCAATCAATGAGCGTGCACAATCTCTTTTGCGGCCAGAGGAATCGGTTTGTGTTGCACTTTCCCATTCTGTTATTAATTTCACATTAACCCTTTTCTCAACATTTTCCATAGTCTTGCCATAGACTGCGTTATTGAGAAGTTTAAAAAAATCTTTTTCAAACGAATTCTTAGCATTCGTTCTATGAAAAGTGTTGAGATCGATGTACGATTGCAGCCAAGGTTTTTGAAAGAATCGTACACCTCTATGGATTTTTTTTAAAATTAACCCATTTTCTAGACACTGTTTTAGTGTCCTGTAATGGATAGCATAGTTTGACTTATGTTCTAAGTCAGCTATTAACTTTTTAACATGTGAATTGGGAGTGGGTTTCTTATTTTTCGGACAGAACGGAAGATCGTTATGATCGTTATGAATTGAGAAGGGGTACTCTAGATCTACCTCAAGAATATATCCATATTCAGAGTCATCGTCTATGCTAAAGACATCAAACTCTTCTAGACTATCTACAGGTAACCACTCGAACCCACCATATGGTAACGGCTGTGACATTGCCCAACCATACAAATTATTAGCGTCTAAATATACCAGATATGAAGAATCTACTGTTTCATCATATTCCGGTAGATATTTATTATTCGCTTTTGTATACTTTTTGGTGCATTGCACTAGACCGCCACGTATACCTGATTGAATGAATCTATACATGTCAATATCTGTAAGAAGATCCAATTCAATCTTGGTACTTTTTAACATGGCGTCCCAAGATAGCCCTGGAGTAGTGAAGAACTGAGCAGGGTCTAGAGAGTATATGCGAATGCATAAGAGTCTGAAATTTTCAAAGATGTCTGCCAATAGCAGAACATCAGTTTTCAAGTACAACTCTAAATAATCCTTTAGAGTTGTGCATGAAAACTTGTTCCAGACATCTTGTGCATGTGTATAGCTTTCTTCCGAACATTCGGATTCAGTTAATTTACTGTAAAAAGCTTCTCTTGGTGGTAGAGAAGTTTCTTCAAGTCTATCAACTGAACTTAAATGTTCATAGGGAAACACACCCTTTTTACGCATTAATTGGAACTGCGATTCGGACTCAAACATTTGCCTGGTAGTGGACATTTGGGAATCATCTAGGTTAGACGCTAATTTATCTAACGAAGATGACATGAAACGGAAAGAATCTAGAAAACGAATCTCTAAATTCTTTCCATCGGACATTGGAATAAATTTGGAAACTGAAATATATTGTTCCTTATTGAGGGGTACTACGCTAAGTTGACCAGGTATATTTGCCAACTCGTTAATAAACAAGTGACAATCATACCTAGTGAAATTATGAAAAAATACTGGTATAAAATTAGGCACTTTGTATTTCAAGTTACAGGAATTGTGTGCAGCACCCCTGAATTTACCTGTAAAATGGCAATGATCTCTAACTCTATCTTCTAACAGGGGTGCTGCACATATAAAACAATTCTTGGTCTCCTGAAACTCTACTTCATCATAAAAACTCATCTGAATCGGAACATTTTTTGATAAATACATATCATAAATATTCGTAAGATTCTTTACTAAGCTATCTATAAAAGCTGAACTGGCCCTCTCAGTTGTTTCTAACTTAAAGCTACTTAACTCATTATCATATGCACACTTTATATAGTATGCATATGATATGGGTAAATGCAAATTAATATCTATCATTTTCTCACTTACAATATCATTCTTCGGTTGAAGAATGGCTTCGAAATCCGCATATACAGCAAAAGGTACCTTAACTTCCTTCTGGTAGTTCTTATAGCGAAGAACTGCATTTTTTCCAGAAGGTAGTTGAGATACCTTCTTACTACATATCTCATGGTGACGAGTAGCTGCTGCCTCACTCGTAGAATAGTTCAAGCAAATATTGCAGAACCATTGTCTACACTTGTGGCTTCCAGTCTGTGATGACACCAATCTATGAAGAAAATATATATATATATATATCAAATTAGTATATGCTAATTATAAGTACTAAAATACATATATAATTTTTTTGTTTTTATGTATGTACTTACCGTGAAAGATTTCGAATCCATGTATAGTGAGCCTTCTCATCGCTTTCCAACAACAACATGTTGATGTGATGTTGTTTCACATCTTTGGGGTAGAAGATGGGGCCGATTATATTCCCCTTTTCCAGATCATATCCGAAAACAGTAATGCTCAACAACGGGTTCATATCCATAAACTTATTAATATGTTTAGGATTAAGTGGAAACTCTAAACCTTCAAAGTTCAAAACAATATTGTTCACTTTG
Organism: Zaprionus capensis; assembly: GCA_018903675.1. Taxonomy (NCBI): domain Eukaryota; kingdom Metazoa; phylum Arthropoda; class Insecta; order Diptera; family Drosophilidae; genus Zaprionus; species Zaprionus capensis. The sequence goes on along the minus strand of JAEIFN010000126.1, from coordinate 8,853 downwards.
ATTTTGTGTTCAGATATCCTTACATCATATGATGTACATCTTTCAGGATGTTGATTTTTTCCCTTTATCGCAGCAATCACTGTCCATTTGAAACAGTATTCGTCATTGTTTTTAACGTTCACGATTGCTTTTTTACTACTCAAGCTCTTGGGTAGTGCGATAAAGGAGGATCCTCTGATGGGTTTATATTCATTCACATTCATTTCCAATCGGATAATGCGTGTCAATGACCATCCACTATCCTTCTCTTGGAAATTTTCCATTGTCGAGATTATTTTTTCTGTGTGTTCTTTATACAATTCTTCTAAATCAGAATTGATAGTGAAGACTTCCATTTTCGATTGGAAAGACTTCACTTCCACACACTCAATCTCTTGTTTAATCAGCAAATATTCAGCGAAAAGCTCAAAATTCACTTTTACAGAAGTGTGAACTTTAAGCACGCTGGAGAGGTGTTCAAGGAGTGCCTTGCCTGCTTCCTGCAGAAAATTATTGGGTATTACCAAGCCTGTCTCAGTATTATTGTAGAGGTATTGAAGAATGCGCCCATTGAATAAATCAATGTTTTTGGAAATCCTGTTATCAACAGGTTCAATAGCATGTCTCTTATGCTGCTCTGTACGAGTATGATGTGACCAATTTGTATTATTTGGTAGAGTCACATCACAGAGCTGACAATACTTTATGTTATTTCCGCCTCTGTTTACACCCATTTCTTGTTGTTGTTGTTGTTGTTGTTGTTGCTGTAGTTGCTGATCTTGTTGTTGTAGTTGTAGATATTGTTGTTGCTGCTGTTGTAGTTGCTGCTGCTGTTGTGGTTGTAGTTGCTGATATTGTTGTTGTTGTTGTTGTTGCTGATCTTGTTGTTCTGTTTGTGTTTAGTTGTAGATATTGTTGTTGTAGTTGCTGCTGCTGTTGTGGTTGTAGTTGCTGATATTGTTGTTGCTCTTGTTGTTGTTGTTGTTGTTGTTGCTGATATTGTTGTTGTTGCTGATATTGTTGTTGTTGCTGATATTGTTGTTGCTGCTGATATTGTTGTTGTTGTTGCTGATATTGTTGTTGTTGCTGATATTGTTGTTGTTGCTGATATTGTTGTTGCTGCTGATATTGTTGTTGTTGTTGCTGATATTGTTGTTGTTGTTGTTGCTGATAGTGTTGTTGTTGTTGTTGCTGATATTGTTGTTGTTGCTGATATTGTTGTTGCTGCTGCTGTTGTTGTTGTAGTTGCTGATGATATTGTTGTTGCTGCTGCTGTTGTTGTTGTTGTTGTTGTTGTTGTTGTTGCTAGTTGTTGATATTGTTGCTGTAGTTGTAGATATTGTTGTTGTTGTTGTTGTTGCTGATATTGTTGTTGCTGCTGCTGTTGTTCCATGGCTGCAGCGATTTCATTCAAACCCTTAGTGGTGTAAATTCCGTTTAAAACCATTTTTATTAATGTTTGATTTGTTTTAACTTGTTTTCACTTTTTTTATATTTTTTCGCTGATGTAGCAAACGCACTCTACTCAGTTTCGTATATTTTTTTATACTGATAAAAATTTGGGCACCGATCGCCTTAATATTGGGAAAACGAGCCATGCTAGATGATGAGTATACCATACCCCTCATCTTAATTCACAAGAATTGCGAATAAATTGAATAGAAGGACAATAGGTTACAATGTTTTGTTTACACAATTAGTATGCTTGATCATCAACACGGATAAGGTAGCAATCAATTAGTATTTATGTTTGAGGACACACACTTGTCATAACGATAATTTTTATACTCACCGATTCGGTTAACCCCACAAAAGGGACAATGCACACACCTCACAAAAGAGAGAATGCACACACCTCACAAAAGGAACAATGCACACATTAACTTGTTGAACAAGGGTCTCCCGCACTGTCAAAAATCAATAAGATATCTTGAGTCACACGCTCCTGTGCACTGGCGGCCTGTGTACACACATTCACCCTCTCAACTTACATACCACACGCTACACCTCTCAATCGTTAATACCGCACACGCACACACACCCTCGAACACATTTACCCCGTGGCACGTGCGCATGCGCACTTGTTGAACTAGGCTCTCTCGGACTCTCGAATATCATTAAGATATCACACACACACACACCCTCGAACACATTATCACCCTGTGGCATGTGCGCATGCAAACATAATCATGCATGCTCAGTTTCACATGCTCAATAAACACTATCAACCTTTAACACTTCCCACACTATTTTATCACCTACTGATATAGCTAAAACCCATTAATTATCCCTATTATGACCCACAATTAACCGATCGACATGTTTATTAGGATCCTTTATTACCTAATCCCCCTCCTCACAACACATTACCTTCATTTACACACACTCTAGAACCCGCCCCCATATTACACATGATCTTTTTTACCTCAGTGATTGGGAACCATCTCACGTACATACCTTTTTATCCCTAACCTTTTTTACCTGGAAACCACCTCACCCTAACCTTTTTGCACCGGAAACCATCGCGCTCCACTTTTTGTCCTAGAACCCGCGCCCATATTACACCTTACCTTTTTTACCCCGCACCTGATCCTTTTTCCCTCACCTGACCTTTTTTACCTACGTGACTGAGGATCACCTCACGTACCTGACCCTTTTTACCCCGCACCTGATCCTTTTTACCCCTCACCTGACCCTTTTTATCCCTCACGTACCTTTCTACCGGAAACCACCTCACCCTACTTTTTGTCCCAGAAAATCCCTCACCCCACAAACAATTGCATACGCTTCAAGATCTTTCACTAAAGGTGAAAGTAATAAATCTACTACTGAGCAGGAACTAGCTGATATACATTGGGCAATAAAACACTTCAAACCAAAAACTAATTTGTATTCCAGAACCGCATTCGTTCCTATTTTTTTAATTTAAAAAATAAAAACCACCTTTTTTTTTTTTTTTTTTAAAAACAAACCAAAAAAACAAAAAAAAAAAAAAGAAGATTTAGATTAAAATAATTTTTTTTTTAATTTTTTTTAGGGGAGGGGGAAGTTTATTTTTTTTTTTTTTTGTAAAAAAAATAAAAACACAAAAAAAAATGTTTTTTTTTTTTTTTTTTTTTTTTTTTAGAAAAGGGAAAAGGGAGAGGAGAAAAAGAGAGGGGGGGAGAGATGTGTTTATTTTTTATTTTTGTTTGGTAGGGGGTGTGTGTTTTTTTAAGTTTTAAAAAAATATTGTTTTTTTTTAAGTTGTTTTTTTTTTTTTTTTTTTTTTTTTTTTTTTAAAAAAAAAAAAAGGGATTTTTATTTTTTAAATTTGGGGGTTTTTTTTTTTGGAGGAAGTTGTTTGTTTGGTTTTTTCTTAAGGGGTGTGCTGCCTACCCCATTACGAGCAATGACAAGAATATAAAGGGAAATGTTCCCGCAATAATGCCTGCTACAAAGGCACAGAGTATAAAACCTCTGATTGCGATTAAGCCCAAGAAATTGGTGTTTATCTCTCGTTTGGCGCCGGACACTACCACAGAGGATGTACAATCGTACATCCTCGCAAAGCTGCCTTTAAATGACTTCACAGTTGAAAAATTCAACTTTAAATTCAAGCGCGACATTTCTTCTTTCAAAATTAGTCTCCCAGCAGAACAGTTTAAAGACGTTTGCGCTACTTCCTTTTGGCCGCCGGACCTTATTGTTAAGGAGTTTACTCCTAAACAAAAAAGCCGAACTGCCGTTAATCTTCCCACGTTGGCCGTTACATCGCCAAAAATTGCAAACAATTCAAAGTCTTCAAAAAACTGAACTTTTCTTTTCTTCATGCCTCCGAAAATGTCAGGTGTCCTACAAAAAAACTTTCTTCTTTAATTCTTTCCTATCAAAATGTTAGAGGTCTCTGTAGTAAAATCTCTAGTCTTTATCTTAATAGTCTTGCCTTTTCTTCCCAAATTATTGCTTTTACCGAAACCTGGTTAAAACCAGAGATCCTAAGCTCTGAAGTCTTTCCAGATAGGTATACAACATACAGGCTTGATCGACCTGACCGACGAGGTGGTGGAGTACTGATTGCAGTAGACTCCAACATTGAGTCGGACCTTTACAACCGGAGTTTCAATTTGACATTGAACTAATTTGTGTAAAAACTACACTTCCCCGGTTTTTCTTGTATATAACCTGCTCCTATATTCCGCCGTCATCGGAATTATCAGTCTACTTGCAACACTTGTCTGCAATTAAGATTATTTTTAACCTGTTATCAGACAGAGATCACTTCATAGTCCTGGGTGACTTTAATATCCCAGAATGTAATTGGACATCTAGTGCTGAAGGAAACTTCCTTTTGCCTTCCCGGCAACATGACCTATTTGACGGTTTGTTTGACATGTCTTTGTCGCAAGTCAATCATGTCAAAAACTCTCTCAACAGATTGCTTGACTTATGTTTCACCTCTTATCCTTCCAAGGTGATTGTAGATAGGGTACAACCCCTTTCCCTTCCGGAAGATCCTTATCATCCCACTTTCGAAGTGAATTTCGACTTGGGTATTAGTATTGTGGATAAAAATGAAAGGCCGTGTAATCGCGTGCGCTGCTTTAAGAAAGCAGACTTTGAAAATTTAAATTGTTTAATTTCACATTGTGATTGGTCTGAATTTTATGCATCAACTGATATGTCAGTTGCGACTAATATATTTTATAACACTCTAAACTCTGCTTTTGATATCTGTGTTCCGTTATCCTATCCGACATGCTCAAGCAAACCTCCTTGGTTTTCAAAAGAGCTGTCTCGCTTAAAAAACTTAAAGAGTAGCTTATTCAAGAAATATAAGCATAAAAACTCACCGCTTATCTTTTCCCGCTACCTAACTGCTCGGGCAAATTTTACCGTGCTTAACGCGAAATGTTATAAAAACTATTTGAACAGATGTAGGTTTCAGTTTTTTCAGAATCCTAAAAAGCAGAGACCGTAACGGTTATAATTTTTATTAAAAAAATTGCAAAATAAGAGTTATAAACTAATTTTTTAATTTAAAAATCATTTTTAATTATTATATTTGATTTTTGAAAATAAAAATCAATTTATAACTTTTATATTTGATTTTTAAAATAAAAATCAAAAAGTAAGAGTTATGAATTGATTTTTATTATAAAAATCAGAAATAAAAATCAAATTGAAATTGCTCATGAACCGAGAGTCCTAGGTCAAATATTGGTAAAAATATATGATCTACACTGCAATACCTATCAGTTTATATATATACATATATATATATATGTATATGAATTCACTTGTTGATATAATGATTAAGACTTGTTAGCGACCTAAGTTCAAGGGCAAAATATATAAAATACATAACTACCTCCTCATCAGACACACTTGCAGTCGATCTACTTGTAAAAACTTCAAGATTAATAGCGAAATGCTTCGAAAAGCCGATATATGATCTAGCTCGTTTTATGAGCAATTTCAATTTGATTTTTATTTCTGATTCTTATAATAAAAATCAATTCATAACTCTTACTTTTTGATTTTTATTTTAAAAATCAAATATAAAAGTTATAAATTGATTTTTATTTTTAAAAATCAAATATAAAAATTGAAAAACGATTTTTAAATTAAAAATTGAAAAAAAAAGTTTACGCTGTTTATGTGTTCGCCGATAAAAACTAGCACGGCAGGATTTTTCTCACATTTTTCTGAGACTTAAGAGCTTTGATTTTTTTAATCTCATAATTATTATTTACGGTCCCTGCTAAAAAGTTTTATAGTTTTGTTAACATGAAGCGTAAGTCAGCGGTCTTTCCTTCTAAACTTTCGTTTGATAACGCTGTGGCGGACACAGATCAGGCCATGGCCGATATGTTTGCTAAGTTTTTTCAAACAACTTATTCTTCTACGCCCAGCATTCATTCTTATCCATACAGTGTACCAAGTTCAAATGGCATCTTCACACCGTTACTGAACGAAAGTTCACTTTTTAAGGATCTTAGCTTAGTTAAACCAGTCTTTTCACCAGGTCCCGATGGTATCCCCGCCTGTGTACTTAGATATTGTGCAAACACCTTATGTAAGCCATTGCTCAAATTATTTTCGCTGTCCTTAGACACCGCCTCCTTTCCTTCCATATGGAAGGAATCATTCATTATCCCTTTACTCAAAAAGGGCAGCAAGGCTGATGCAAGTAATTATAGAGGTATCTCTAAATTATCGGCTATACCTACATTCTTTGAGAATGTTATAACTCCTCACTTGCAAAACTTTAGCAGATCCGTTATATCCCCTTTTCAACACGGATTCGTGAAACGTCGTTCTACCACGACAAATTTGCTTGAGCTGACATCCTTTGTGGTAAAAGGATTTCAGAAAAATCTTCAAACTGATGTCATTTATACTGATTTCAGTAAGGCATTTGACTCAGTCAACCATTCTCTTTTTGCACATAAACTGAATCTCCTCGGTTTCTCACCAAAACTTCATAGTTGGATTGTGAGTTATTTGGGTGACAGAACCCAACGAGTCCTCTTTAAGAATAATCTTTCTTACCCCGTTTATGCCACATCTGGTGTTCCCCAGGGAAGCCATTTAGGTCCCCTGCTCTTTACACTTTTCATCAATGACCTTCCAACGGTCATACTTAACTCCCGTACTCTCATGTATGCTGATGATGTGAAGCTCTGTTTTCAATTTAAAGACGACTCCTGTCATTCTCGCCTTCAATCCGACTTAGACTGTTTCTATTCTTGGTGTCGTGCAAATCTTCTTAACCTGAACAGCTCCAAATACAAGCTGATGACATTCTCACGAGCCTGTCCAAAGTACGTATCTTACTCTCTTTGTGGTTGTACCTTGGAAAGAATTTCCCTTGTTGATGATCTAGGTGTCCGTTTGGACCGCAAACTCAAGTTTTGCGAATATATTTCATCAATGATTAATAAAGCTATGGGTGTGCTCGGCTTTATTAAGAGATGGTCTAAGGAGTTTGACGATCCTTACCTAACTGAGACTCTTTTCACCTCGCTTGTTCGTCCAATTCTCGAGTACGGATCATGTGTCTGGAGTCCTCAGTACACAGTTCACAAGGATCGCATTGAATCCGTACAGAAAAACTTTTTAATATTTGCCTTGCGTGGCCTTAACTGGGATGTAAATTCAAGACTTCCTTCCTATCCTAGTAGACTTTTGTTACTTAACTTGCCTTCCCTAGCAAATCGTAGAACTATGCTTGGTGTTGTATTTATTAATAACCTTATACAAGGGGACATAGAGAGTAACGACTTGCTTAGTCGACTACACTTCTCTGTCCCTGGTAGATTCACCCGTAACTATCTTCCTTTAAAACTTTCCTATTGTAGCTCGAATTATGCCCTGCATGAGCCCTTCAGGGTATTATGTTCGGACTATAATAAACTATATTACATTGTAGCTAACAACAACAATAATTCTGTATCTTGCTTAAAATCACTAATCCTCACCCACCTTTCTAGTAACTAGTTAAGGACATACTCATCTTCTTTCTAGTAGTAACAGTATTACTTTTTAACTAACTGCATGTTTTGAACATACTAATCGCTATTTGATTAGGCTTTGCTTACTAACACTAACTCTCCTGATCTGATTGGGTTTTTCTGGGTTTTCCCCAATCCTCTGCAACAAATGTTGGATCGGCTCTTTCATATTTTTATCCCAGAGTCAAATTTAAATCAATTAAATTTTCTTCATTTTAAATTTTTCTCCTCAGTTAAGATTTAACTTTAAATTTAAAATTATTAATTAATTGTTTCTTCTTACTTTTAAACAGTCGACTGACCTTAGTCTTCGACTATAAACTAATTAAATAAATAAGTAAATAAATAAGTTAATAAAGAAGCCGGTGTGCATAACATTGTTAATTTTCAGATGTCGCAAAGTGAACAGATCTTAAAACTGGTATCACTCACAGAATTTAAAAATATGGGCAACAAATACTTAAAAGAAATAAAAGTAGCGCTATTAAATAAAGTGACACGCATAGACCAAAATGACATAGCTAAAATAAAAGCAATCCTGATCAAATATCACGATGACCCAATAGAAGGAGGCCATACAGGAATCTCGAGAACCCTGTTTAAAATTAAGAAATGTTATTATTGGCCAAAAATGAACAAAGTTTAAAATTAAGAAATATTATTATTGGCCAAAAATGAACAAAGACTAAGTATGTGAAAAATTGTACAAATTGCCAATTAGCAAAAATTACAAAACATTTAAAAGCACCCATGGTGATTACTAGTACACCAAGCGTAGCTTTCGACACTGTTTTAATCGATACCATTGGACCATTACCTCGTACTGAGAATGGAAATGAGTACGCAGTCACAATTATATGTGATCTCACTAAATATTTAGTTACAATACCAGTAACAGACAAAACTGCAAAAACGATTGCCAAGGCAATATTGGAATCTTTTGTATTAAAGTACGGTCCAATGAAGACGTTCATAACGGACCAAGGAACTGAATACAAAAATTCACTTTTACAAGATTTATGCAAGTATATGAAGATAAGTAATGTACAATCTACAGCATACCACCACCAAACCTTAGGATCAGTGGAGAGAAGTCATCGAACATTTAATGAATATATTCGTTCATACATTTCGATAGACAAGGATGATTGGGACATATGGTTAAATTACTTCAAATATTGTTTTAATACCACCCCATCAACAGTACATGGATACTGTCCGTACGAACTTGTTTATGGTAGACTACCAACACAATTCATAGCATTTAATCCGCTCAATTATGTATGAGCCGGTGATCGGGGCAGCGTGAGAACTGCTGCGCAAGCACTTTGTATAAAATTGCCTTGTATACGCTCACACTTATATATTTAAAAACCAT
>JAEIFN010000120.1:0-114549 GCA_018903675.1 Zaprionus capensis | reverse complement strand
GTCCTCTGACGCAGAAGCTGACTGTGACCTAATCAGCTTTGCCGACGACGCTTCTGTGGCCTCTCAGAGGTCAGGCCTAACGGAAGCAGGCTCCCAAATCCAGACACTGCGACTGGGCTCGGGTAACGCCTTTGTCAAGATGAAGACCCGCGAGAAGAAGCTCTTCAAAGCTGCACTCGGGAAGGGTTCGAGCAGAGCAGAGGCTCTTGCAATCGCCACTGCGCCCCCCGCGGAAACCAAGGACAAGTGGACGCGCGTGGATGATACTCTCCCCGAACCCCAAGGGTCATCAAAGAAGCCCAAAAAGACTCATGTGGAGTCCACAAAGCCACCCTACAGCCAAGTGGCAAGCAGTGTGAAATTGGGCTTCACTTCGGCTGACTCAACCAAACGGCTTACACCGGAGCAGATGGCTACGGTGCAAGACAGCATCCTTAAGGCGATGCGGCTGCCCTCCACATCTGGAGTCGGTTCAGGTTTCGAGGGCTGTATACCCCGAAATGAATGGCTGCTCCTTGTGTGCGAGGACAGCAGCACTGCTGAATGGGTCAGGGGCGCTGTTGGACACATCAAGTCCATCAGCGGCCTTGATATAAAACTATTGGAGGAAACTGAGTTCCCGAGAGCTCACCTCATCAGAGGTTACTTCCCCAATACTGCTGATCTCCCACCCTCCACCATTCAGGACTACTTGGGTCTCCAGAATGTTGAACGCTTCTCAACGGAGCTGTGGCGGGTGGTACAACACAGCATTAACGGCAAAACGACGCACCTCGCGATGTTGGTCGACGTGAAGTCGTACAAGACCCTGACGGATCTCAAGGGTAATGTTAAATTCCGCTTTGGCCGAGTTAAACTTATCCTAAAGAACTCCTGCCCTGTCCCCATCTCCAACCATTCCCCCCTTTCAGCGCTCCTCCAGCAGCGGCAACGGTGGCCTCCACCGGCGTGACAGCATTGGCTGCTGCTCCGGTAGCGTCTACTAGCGCCGCAGCCGTAGTGGCGTCGATTACCACCATCCCCAAACCCCCCGTCATTGTGGTGACTGCCCCCAAGACCACAACGGGCCGTACGAGGCCGGTGATGGTAGAGGACGCCCTCTTGTCCCTTCAAGACCCACCACTACCGCAGTGCGGAAACATCCCGCAAGGATACCTCCGGCGACCGTGGTAGCAAGGCGACCTCCCCCGAGCAGTTCCTCCAGACTGCCAAAGGGCATCCGAGGCAACGACTCTGGGGGGGACAAAGCAGGTTGCCTTGTAAACAAAGCCTTAAAGGAGGATGCTGAGCGCCATTAAGGTGCTTCAGGCAAACCTGCACCACGCCAGAGGAGCGTCCGCCACCCTGTGCAGGATCGTCTATGAGGATGCAATCGACCTGGCTCTCGTCCAAGAGCCATGGTTGATCGGTGGCCACATCCGTGGATTATCATGCGGATCATGTAAGTTATTATATGACCGTATGGGTGGTGCCCCTCGCACTGATATTGTTGCAAATAACAATGTGAGACACTTCCCTTTATCAAATTTCATCCACAGAGACCTGGTGGCAACGGCTATTGAGGTAGCCACGGCTGAAGGTGTCCGGGAGGTAGTGATCGCCTCTGCCTACTTCCCGGGCGACGTGGATTACGTCCCCCCTATAGAGGTTCAGCGGTTAGTGGATTTCTGCCGCCTGCACAACAAGCCGCTCGTGATAGGCTGCGATACCAATGCGCATCACACGATCTGGGGTAGCAGCGACGTAAACAAACGTGGTGAGTCCCTTTTAGAGTATCTATTGTGTTGTCAATTAGATGTTGCTAATATAGGGTGTAAGCCAACCTTTATTCACGCCATTAGGGAAGAGGTTTTGGACTTTACCCTAGTCAGTAACTCAATTGGGAGTTCGCTGATTAACTGGCGGGTCACAGACGAAGCCACCTTGTCGGACCATCAGCACATCAGGTTCTCGACTTGGGAGATCCGTCAGAATTTTTTCTGTCCCAAAAAGACCAATTGGGTACTTTTCAAAACCTCTGTGGTTTTTAAAGCAGACTTGTTGATCAGCAACCCATATTTTATCAGTGAGATAGAACTTGCTGCCAACCTGCTTCAGGGGGTTGGAGCAGGGATACATGGTCCCAACTCCAAAACCTCGATTGCCATGGGCAAGTGGCCCACGGTTTTTCAATCCGAGGTTCATGCCATCGAGTTCTGCTGCCGTCTTATCCTCGAGAAGGGGATCAGAGGAGCGAATATTTATATCTTCTCGGACAGCCAAGCTGCCATACTAGCCCTCTCCTCAAAAAGAGTAGGTTCACGTATGGTGGCTGACTGCTGGAACTGCCTCCAGAGGCTGTCCAATAGAAACAGAGTTACCCTCCTTTGGGTACCTGGTCACTCTGGTTTCGAGGGCAACGAGCTAGCGGATGAACTAGCTAAGGTGGGGTCATCAGCACCTCTGCATGGCCCCGAACCCTTCTGCGGCGTGGGGTGGTCAACCATCTCATCCCTTGTGAGAACCTGGGCAGATAGGTTGACCGAACGCTATTGGTTCTTCCAACCAGGGATGAGACAGGCTAGAGAGCTTACGAATCCCTCAGTTAAACGAAGAACAAATTTACTCTCTAGGAGAGATCTCTATCTACTTATTGGTTACCTTAGTGGTCACCACGTGGTGAACTATCACCTCGTTAAAATGTGTTTGTCCTCAGATGCTGAATGCAGGCTCTGTAGAGAGGACGACGAAACCACCAAGCACATCCTGTGTGATTGACCAGCCTTGGTATGGATTAGGATGAAGCATCTGCACGTGGAAATCGCAGTTCCCGAGCACATTGTCCGTTCCTCGACGAAAGACCTGTTATGCTTCATTAGGGAAGCAGAACAGCTTTTGTCAAGATAGAGCATGACAGGTAAAAAAGATCACTCTGGTCGCAGTGCCTCGCACCTTCTCTGCTGAGAGACTCCCTTTCCAAATAATAATAATAATAATAATGGTGTTTCAATGGTTGCCTCAGAGTTGTAAGCACGTTTAAGTTTGGTTGAATCAGTTTTTACTCAGCTGTGCAGTGTACAACAGCAAATTGAAATGAACAGGGATGATGTTAGTGAATTTAAAATGTAGTGTACATCCCTGATCTCTTGTTAAGATATCGATATTAGTGTTGATGAAGTTTCTAGGGTCTAGCTTAGCCCTTTCTCAACAAACTATCGCATCATTAATATCGATCAAAGAAAATGTTCAGCTTTGCCATATCTAAACCCTTGGTCCATCTGTTTTCTTATCTGACGCCAAACCAACGTGACCTGCCTCTATCAAAGTCAAAGTGAGAAAAATTTATATTCTCTACTTTTAAAAGGCATCATCCACGGAAATTTAGCGAGTTTTGCTTGTTTTATTACGAAGTAAGTACTGTGTTAACAGCAGATACTTATTGCTGGACAAGCTCTAATAATTTCCTTGTTTTTCTCTAGACACTTGTTTGCATAGCCTTCAAGAGCACCCTAGCGGCGCCCTAATTATTTTCGACACAGCCACTGGCTCAAGACAGCGTGTATTTGAGTCGGGCTCGTGCGCTCTGATGCATTAATCGGATGAATATTGTAATTCTGACTTATTAGTCTGTTACATATAATTTGTGTATTGTGACGCTGCACTTTGCACGAGGTGTGCAAGCACGCCACACATACACATAACCTCTCGGTCAAGCGGCCTTGCGCTAAACAATCGTAAGTAGCAATATAATTTCATATGCCATCTGTGCATATGATAATTATTCGTTACACAATTCTCAGGTTGTTTCCCTTGGTGGAATTAAAGAATTGCGTTGTTTTGCCACTACACACAAAAATACATTGTTGGCGGCGGAGGTGGCACTCATCCTTAGTCCATCATCTATAGTTTCATTGACAAGTTTGGGGCGTAGAATAGTGAAAGTGAATAGTGAAAAGAAAAATTAATTATGAAATGATACACACATATAAAATCATGTAAAAATTTAATTAATCACACACACACTAATCGCCCAATTGTTAAAAAAATCATGCATACATCCTTCTTGAATATTTACAAATTAAAATTGAATTTACTAAAAAAAAAAAAAAAAAAAAAAAAAATACTAAAACAAAGAATGTAAAATTAAAAGCTAAAAAGTAATTTGAGTGCTTAAAAATTAAATCTAGTTTTTAATTTCTAAGAATTCATATTATATATATGAAAAAAGAAAACTAAAAAGGTACTTAAAATTAATTTCTAAAATAGGCAGAATAATTTGTCTTCTTCTTCACATTTATCAATTTTCTCTAAGCACTTTCTTTGGCAACTAGGCCAAGGAATTGTGCTTAACTGATCATGCATAAAGAAATACGAATATAAAGAAAAATATGATTAGCTCCTTAACAGGGAATTGATAATTATGTGTGTGCTATAAATATTATTATCTTGTCAACAAACAGCAACACACACCGTAAATCAACTTGGTACCAAGGATCTTGTCGGGGTAAGTGAAAGAGACTTTTATTGCACACAATATGAATTGCTAAGTTTATTATACAATTCACTGGCCCAAACTTTAGTAACTTAGATCTATTAAAATAAAGAAAGAAAATGTTGAAATCGTAAGACTAAAAAGAAAAGTAAAAACTAATGAAGAAGAAATGCACTAATATAAATTTATTGCCCTATTTTTTGGAAACTTGATAGTGGAAAAATGAATTAAAAATCTGTACTCGTAATATCTAAATTGAAAGTTAATATCTGAAATGAATAGTAAATATCTGAATTAAATAGAAAAAATACAAACGCTACAGTCAGGAGCTGACTGTATAAGGCCATGGATTATTTGAATTTCATTATATGTGCTTCTTCTTAATTTTTTTGGCACGAACTAAGAATGCATATTGCGTCTTGTCGTTTTGTCTTATGTCTCACCATTTTCGACGACTGCGAGAGATGTTCAGTGGCTGAGTGGAGTATGTCCCGGACTCTAAGGCTAATGGTATTGAGCGTGTTCGAGGTTCGATTGCTGCCGCGATCAACATGTTTCTTCTTTTGTATTTCATAATTTTTTTTAAATAAATTAAAAGATCAAAAACATTAAAGAGGGGCGGCGGCGGTAGGCGATTTTTAAGTTTTAGTTTCGCAATATATGTATATAATTAGAACTTAGTTTTCTTTGGTCGGTACACAACAGCAACTGAAAATCTAATTGTATGTATATACAATCGTGCAATAATGTATGTTGAAGTGGGACGCCAATACATACATGTGTATATGCTGACATGTATGTATGGGCGTCCCACTCGCACATTCATAACTTTACAAGGGCTTATGATCTCTGTTATTTTCTAGCATTCTAATTGCAAAATATTGAGAGCAAAACAAAAAATAGGAAATATCCAATTGGAATCTTACTAAAACTTGCAAAGTCATAACAGACAAAATACGGAAAGAGTGACGGCACTTTATTTATAAAGAATTAATATTATTTATAGCTATTATAATTTGATTGTCTTTCATATGAAAACAAAGTAATACAAATTTTTTTTATTTTTATTGAAATTTAATTAATTTAATTTGTTTGACTGCAACTTTTCTTTTAGTTTATTAGAATAAAATAAATAAACAAAGTAAGAAATAATTAATAAATAAAAATTCGCACCCGCCTCAACCGGGAGTTGAACACGCGCACTCTCTCGCAGCAGTCCGCCACTCTTACCATTCGGCTATTGCCTCACTCCATGGCCCATCGGCAAAGCTGCATTGTGAACCAATTCTGTTACCATACAATGCAAATAAAAAGTTTAATAAAATGCTGTGTGTCTGACGCTAGATTTGAACTTCGGTATGCTTGCGTAAATTAGGTATGCTTAAGTATGTATGTTCAAAGTGAGTTTAATTCGTATCATATCTCACTTATTTATAGTCCGATTTAAATGAAATTTTCACATAACGTCCGTGGCAAGGTATTTGTCATGTAAGATATACAACTTTGGTTGTTGAGCTAATATTGTAGTTTTTAAATAGTTATTACTGATTTTCAGAGGCGGGAAGGGGCGTATCCAAATTTCAAAAAAACTTTGAGACACTGCAATATATACGTATGTTGCCAAAAAATTTGATGACTCTAGCTCTTATAGTTTCCGAGATCCAGGTGTTCATACAGACAGACAGACGGACAGACGGACAGACAGACATGGCTCAATCGACTCGGCTTGTGATCCTGAGCAAGAATATATATAGTTTATGGGGTCGGAGATGCCTCCTTCTGCCTGTTACGCACATTTCCGTTCCGACAAACTCAATAGTCCATGAATTTTTTTAAAATCCATGGCCTAAAAAGTTTGTCATGATCTGGGTATGCGGCATATGCAGTTATATGTATTTTGGTTCGCTGAATCCGAATCCGGGGTCAGAATTTCTCCATCACGTCTGGATTTCGACCTAACCTCAAAAAACTGAAAAACCTTTGGATATCCCCCAAAAGATATAGAATCGTGATCTGGGCATGCGATATATGTTTCAACATGTATTTTATTCTTCTTAGTCCGAATCCGAAGTCCAAATTTACATAGCACGTCTGTGTTTCGACTTAACCTAAAAAAACTCGACAAATTTTTGAAGGCCCAAAAAATAATGGGGGGTCATGATCGGGTCATGCGATATATGTTTCTATATGTTTATGCACCTTCCGAATCCGAGTCCAAAAAAAAAATCCAGCCTATCACTTCAGGATTTTAACCTAACCTAAAAATGTTTTTGCCCAGATCAAGATTTTCAGTTTTTTGAGGTTAGGTCGAAATCCAGACGTGATAGAGAATTTCTGACCCCGGATTCGGATTCAGCGACCCAAAATACATATAACTGCATATGCCACATACCCAGACCATGACAAACTTTTTTTTTGTGGGGTTGTGTAATCCATGGCCTTATACAGTCAGCTCCTGACTGTAGCGTTTGTATTTTTTAAATGGTTATTTACAGAGGCGGGAAGGGGCGTGTCCAAATTTTAAAAAAACTTTGAGACATATGTTGTCACAAAATTTGATGACTCTAGCTCTTATAGTTTCTGAGATCTAGGTGTTCATACAGACAGACAGACAGACAGACAGACAGACGGACAGACAGACATGGCTCAATCGATTCAGAACTCATGGACTCAATAATCAAGAAACACGCCGAGTTATTCGCTGAACCTGACGAAAAACTAACATACACTACCCAAGTAGAAGGAGAGATAAGAACTTTATCGGATTTACCGGTGTACAGCAAACATTACCCATACCCTGCTTCATTGAGACCAGAGGTCGAAAAACAAATGAACCAATTGTTACTAGATGGCATCGTTAGACCTTCAAGGTCACCATATAACGCTCCAGTATGGATAGTCCCTAAAAAAGCCTATGCGTCCGGAGAGAGGAAGTATAGGAGAGTTATAGATTATCGAAAACTGAACTCTGTCACCATTTCGGATAGGTACCCTATCCCTGAGATCGGAGAAATAATCGCACAATTGGGCGACAACAAATATTTCTCAGTTCTAGATCTAAAAAGTGGGTTCCATCAGATCCCCTTAAAACCAAAGGGCATAGAAAAGACGGCATTCTCAATAAACGGTGGAAAATACGAGTTCACCCGCCTACCCTTCGGCCTCAAGAACTCGCCATCAATATTCCAGAGAGCTTTGGACGATATTTTACGAGACCACGTAGGAAAAATATGCTACGTGTATATCGACGACATCATAGTTTCAGTCCGAGTCCGAACACGCCTCGCACTTAAGAACCATATTCGAAACTCTAAGTAAGGCCAAAATGAAAGTCCAAATAGATAAGTGCGAATTCTTCAAAGTAGAAGTCGACTGTTTAGGGTTCACTATTTCTAAGCATGGCGTTAAAACAAATCCCGGAAAAGTGAAAACAATTGAAAATTTCCCGGCTCCAAAAACCTTAAGGGAGTTACGGTCATTCCTGGGATTAGCCAGCTACTATAGGAGATTCATTCGCGACTTCGCGAAGTTAGCCAAACCACTCACAAGTTTACTTAGAGGCGAAAACGGACGTGCATCAAAAAACATCTCCAACAGAACTAAAATAGAATTAGATAAGGAAGCACTTGATGCGTT
The DNA here is from genome assembly GCA_018903675.1 of Zaprionus capensis. Lineage (NCBI taxonomy): Eukaryota > Metazoa > Arthropoda > Insecta > Diptera > Drosophilidae > Zaprionus > Zaprionus capensis. Next base: position 106,442 of record JAEIFN010000120.1, on the reverse strand, counting down.
CAGCAAAATAAGACGAACTTTAGCATCTCAAGATGTCATCCTGTCCTACCCCAACTTCAACAAAGAGTTCCAACTAACTACCGACGCATCAAACTATGCTATCGGTGCAGTCCTTGAACAAGATTCTCGACCCATCTCCTTTATTTGCCGCACTCTTAAGAAGACCGAAGAAAACTACGCTGCAAACGAAAAAGAAATGTTAGCAATAGTATGGGCTCTTCAGAGTTTGCGTATGTATCTGTACGGTACTACCAAGGTGGTGATATACACCGACCATCAACCCCTAACCTTTGCTCTGAGCGTTACCAGTTACCAGTTACTACTGCTAACCTCAGAGGAGGAGTCCGAAGAATTTTCCATACCCTTCCCCACTTACCATCGACACATCGTCAAGAGGAAAGAGTATTCAGAAGAAGAGCTAATTCAGATCCTAAAGGATCGATTAGATCCGAAACTCGTAAATGGTTTATTTACCGCAGAAAGAATCATGGGAAAAATACAGAATATCTATCCGATTCATTTCAAGGGGTATAAGGTCAAGTACACGCAAAAACGGGTGAAAGACATAACTGAAAAAGACGAACAGGACGACATATTAGCCTAAGAACACATGAGGGCACATAGGAACGCAGCGGAAAACAAATTACAAATAATTTATTTATTTATTTGATTAGTTTATAGTCGACTAAGGTCAGTCGACTGTTTAAAAGTAAGAAAAAACAATTAATAGTTATAATTAATAATTTTAAATTTAAAGTAAAATCTTAACTGTGAAGAAAAAAAGAAATTAATTGAATTAAATTTGACTCTGGGATAAAAAAATGAAAGAGCCGATCCAACATTGGTTGCAGAGGATTGGGGAAAACCCAGAAAAACCCAATCAGATCAGGAGTGTTAGTGTTAGTAAGCAAAGCCAAATCAAATAGCAATTAGAATGTTCTAAACATGCAGTTAGTTATAAAGTACTACTGTTACTAGAAAGAAGATGAGTATGTCCTTAACTAGTTATTAGAAAGGTGGGTGAGGATTAGTGATTTTAAGCAAGATACAGAATTATTGTTGTTGTTAACTACAATGTAATATAGTTTATTATAGTCCGAACATAATACCCTTAAAGGCTCATGATGGGCATAATTCGAGCTAAAAGGAAAGTTGTAGAGGAAGATAGTTACGGGTGATTCTACCAGGGACAGAGAAGTGTAGTCGACTAAGCAAGTCGTTACTATCTATGTCTCCTTGTATAAGGTTATTAATAAATACAACACCAAGCATAGTTCTACGATTGGCTAGGGAAGGCAGATTTAGTAACAAAAGTCTACTAGGATAGGGAGGAAGTCTTGAATTTACATCCCAGTTAAGGCCTCGCAAGGCAAATATTAAAAAGTTTTTCAGTACGGATTCAATGCGGTCCTTTTGAACTGTGTACTGAGGACTCCAGACACATGATCCGTACTCGAGAATTGGACGAACAAGCGAGGTGAAAAGAGTCTTAGTTAGGTAAGGATCGTCAAACTCCTTAGGCCATCTCTTAATAAAGCCGAGCACATCCATAGCTTTATTAACCATTGATGATATATGTTCGCAAAACTTGTGTTTGCGGTCCAAACGGACACCTAAATCATCAACCAGGGGAATTCTTTCCAAGGTACAACCACAAAGAGAGTAAGATACGTACTTTGGACAGGCTCGTGAGAATGTCATCAGCTTGCATTTGGAGCTGTTCAGGTAAAGAAGATTTGCATAACACCAAGAATAGAAACAGTCTAAGTCGGATTGAAGGCGAGAATGACAGGAGTCGTCTTTAAATTGAAAACAGAGCTTGACATCATCAGCATACATGAGAGTACGGGAGTTAAGTATGACCGTTGGGAGGTCATTGATGAAAAGTGTGAAGAGCAGGGGACCTAAATGGCTTCCCTGGGGAACACCAGATGTGGCATGAACGGGGTAAGAAAGGTTATTCTTAAAGAGGACTCGTTGGGTTCTGTCACCCAAATAACTCACAATCCAACTAAGAAGTTTTGGTGAGAAACCGAGGAGATTTAGTTTATGTGCAAGAAGAGAATGGTTGACTGAGTCAAATGCCTTACTGAAATCAGTATAAATGACATCAGCTCAAACAAATTTGTCGTGGTAGAACGGCGTTTTACGAATCCGTGTTGAAAGGGGATATAACGGATCTGCTAAAATGTTGCAAGTGAGGAGTTATAACATCCTCGAAGAATTTTGGTATAGCCGATAATTTAGAGATACCTCTATAATAACTTGCATCAGCCTCGCTGCCCTTTTTGACTAAAGGGATAATGAATGATGCCTTCCATATGGAAGGAAAGGAGGCGGTGTCTAAGGACAGTGAAAATAATTTGAGCAATGGCTTTCATAAGGAGTTGGCACAATATCTAAGTACACAGGCGGGGATACCATCGGGACCTGGTGAAAAGACTGGCTTAACTAAGCTAAGATCCTTAAAAAGTGAACTTTCGTTCAGTAACGGTGTGAAGATGCCATTTGAACCTGGTACACTATATGCATAAGAATAAATGCTCGGCGTAGAAGAAGAATAAGTTGTTTGAAAAAACTTATCAAACATATCGGCCATGGCCTGATCTGTGTCCGCCACAGCGTTATCAAACGAAAGTTTAGAAGGAAAGACCGCTGACTTACGCTTCATGTTAACAAAACTATAAAACTTTTTAGGATTCTGAAAAAACTGAAACCTACATCTGTTCAAATAGTTTTTATAACATTTCGCGTTAATCACGGTAAAATTTGCCGAGCAGTTAGATAGCGGGAAAAGATAAGTGGTGAGTTTTTAGGCCATGGATTTTAAAAAAATTCATGGTCTATTGTGTTTGTCGGAACTGAAATGTGCGTAACAGGCAGAAGAAGGCATCTCCGACCCTATAAACTATATATATTCTGAATCAGTATCAGTAGCCGAGTCGATTGAGCCATGTCTCTCTGACCGTCTGTCTGTCTGTATGAACACCTGGATCTCAGAAACTATAAGAGATAGAGTCATCAAATTTTGTGACAACATACGTATATGTTGCAGTGTCTCAAAGTTTTTTTAAAATTTGGACACGCCCCTTCCCGCCTCTATAAATCAGTAATAATTATTTAAAAATCACAATATTAGCTCAACAACCAAAGTTGTATATCTTACATGACAACAAACTTGCCACGGGCGTTATGTGAAAATTTCATTTAAATCGGACTATAAATAAGTGAGATATGATACGAATTAAACTCACTTTGAACATATTTACTTAAGCAGACCTATTTTACGCAAGTATACTGAAGTTCGAATCTAGCGTCAGACACACAGCATTTTAAACTTTTTATTTGCATTGTATGGTAACAAAATTGGCCGTCAGCCGTCAGAGACAGTAAGGGGAACAAAATGTAACCACAGCTTTGGTTGTGGTACGTGCCGTCCTTACTCCTACTGACGGAAGTGCGGCTATACTCTCCACGTGAGGGCGGCTGGAAGCAGACCCCTAGTACGGTCATGTCTCTGCTAGGGGTGCTGACTAATTGTAGTCGGGCGAAGATCGTGAATCTATAAATCACCCCAATCCAAGGCGCTAATGGATGCATGGCCGGGGGGTAGCCCGGTCTCTAGTATGCGGACTCTGGATACCTGTCGCCCTCCAGTTTTATTCAGACCACCCACGGTACACCGGCTATGCCGTGGGTGACCTTCCCTTCCCGCCTACTCGTGGGTTCAAATATATGGAACTTTTTAAAAAAACAGAAAAGTCTGATGCGACTTTGATAGCATCAATCCAGGGTGAGGCTTTCACTGCCGACCCCAACATCAGCACAGCAGCTATTGGGCTGCTGGCCTCCACCCCCAATACTACGGGTCTTGACCCTGGTAGTACAGGGGACTCGGATAGGCCACGAACTCCCTTGGACACTGAGTTCGTAAGTGCTGCGTTCTCGTCCACTAACTGTGCAGGCACACAGCAGAACGTCGAGGTGATATCCTCTGACGCAGAAGCTGATTGTGACCTAATCAGCTTTGCCGACGACGCTTCTGTAGCCTCTCAGAGGTCAGGCCTAACGGAAGCAGGCTCCCAAATCCAGACACTGCGACTGGGGAACGCCTTTGTCAAGATGAAGACCAGCGAGAAGAAGCTCTTCAAAGCTGCACTCGCGAAGGGTTCGAGCAGAGCAGAGGCTCTTGCAATCGCCACTGCGCCCCCGCGGAAACCAAGGCCAAGCGGACGCGCGTGGATGATACTCTATACCCCGAAACGAGTGGCTGCTCCTGGTGTGTGAGGACAGTAGCACTGCTGAATGGGTCAGGGGCGCTGCTGGACACATCAAGTCCATCAGCGGCCTTGACATAAAACTATTGGAGGAAACTGAGTTCCCGAAAGCTCACCTCATCAGAGGCTATTTCCCCAATAGTGCTGATCTCCCACCCGCCACCATTTTGGAGTACTTGGGTCTCCAGAATGTTGAACGCTTCTCAACGGAGCTGTGGCGGGTGGTTCAACACAGCCTTAACGGCAAAACTACGCATCTCACGATGTTGGTCGACGAGAAGTCGTACAAGACCCTGACGGATCTCAAGGGTAATGTTAAATTCCGCTTTGGCTGAGTGAAACTTATTCTGAAGAACTCCCCCGTCAGGGCTCACCCTCTTCTGCCCTGCCACCTTCCCCATCTCCTACCATTCCCCCCCCTATCAGCGCTCCTCCGGCAGCGGCAACGGTGGCCTCCGCCGGCGTGACAGCATTGGCTGCTACTCCGGTGGCATCCACCAGCGCCGCAGCCGTAGTGGCGCCGATTACCACCATCCCCAAACCCCCAGTCATTGTGGTGACTGCCCCCAAGCCCACAACGGGCCGTACGAGGCCGGTGGTTGGCAGTGGACGCCCTCTTGTCCCCTCGAGACCAACCACCAGCGCAGTGCGGAAGCATCCGGCAAGGATACCTCCGGCGACCGTGGTTGCAAGGCGACCTCCACCGAGTAGTTCCTCCAGACTGCCGAAGGGCATCCGGGGCAACGACTCTCGGGGGGGCAAGGCAGGCGGCCTTGTCTCCAAAGCCCTGAAGGAGGATGCTGAGCGCCATTAAAGTGCTCCAGGCGAACCTGCACCACGCCAGAGGAGCGTCCGCCACCCTGTGCCGGATCGTCTGTAAGGATGCAATCGACCTGGCTCTCGTCCAGGAGCTGTGATAACCGGTGTAATGGTTTCGTGAACTGGAGGTTCACAAGTCGAAAGTACTCAGCGATCGGAATCCTCTTGTTCCCTAAGCTCGTTCGGGGCGGGGTGGATTGTTGCTGATCCTCGACTCCAGTACATAAACTTTATTTAGGATTCCTCGGAACTATTTCAATATAGCTAGACTCCCAAAATTGTATATCAACAAAGACCAAAAGTACAAAACAAAATAGGAAGGCTTTTACAAATAGACATCTGATGAAGAGCGGCGTCTAAGGTGATGTTCGACGCTCGCTGTCTGTACCCTACCCAACCATGATACTCAGCGCGAGGCAGTAAGAAAGTATCCCAATAACAGAATTGTTTATCTATTCATTATGCCATGTCTTCAGGAATTAAGTAAGCACTTAAGGATTCATTATAACTTATATTTTATTTCTTAATTGATAACAGATTTCTTCAGCATATGGCATTAAGTACGTTAAGCAAACAATAATCTATCATTATCTGAAACTACCAGCCGAAGGCTAGACTATTGATATTTTTCCAAAACTGTACTTATTTTGTTGTCCACTAAACTATATATATTATGAATCAGTGTCAGTAGCCGAGTCGATAGAGCCATGTCTGTCTGTCCGTCTGTCCGTCTGTCTGTCTGTATGAACACCTGGATCTCGGAAACTATAAGAGCTAGAGTCATCAAATTTTGTGGCAACATACGTATATATTGCAGTGTCTCAAAGTTTTTTTGAAATTTGGATACGCCCCTTCCCGCCTCTGAAAATCAGTAATAACTATTTAAAAACTACAATATTAGCTCAACAACCAAAGTTGTATATCTTACATGACAAATACCTTGCCACGGACGTTATGTGAAAATTTCATTTAAATCGGACTATAAATAAGTGAGATATGATACGAATTAAACTCACTTTGAACATACATACTTAAGCATACCTAATTTACGCAAGCATACCGAAGTTCAAATCTAGCGTCAGACACACAGCATTTTATTAAACTTTTTATTTGCATTGTATGGTAACAGAATTGGTTCACAATGCAGCTTTGCCGATGGGCCATGGAGTGAGGCAATAGCCGAATGGTAAGAGTGGCGGACTGCTGCGAGAGAGTGCGCGTGTTCAACTCCCGGTTGAGGCGGGTGCGAATTTTTATTTATTAATTATTTCTTACTTTGTTTATTTATTTTATTCTAATAAACTAAAAGAAAAGTTGCAGTCAAACAAATTAAATTAATTAAATTTCAATAAAAATAAAAAAAATTTGTATTACTTTGTTTTCATATGAAAGACAATCAAATTATAATAGCTATAAATAATATTAATTCTTTATAAATAAAGTGCCGTCACTCTTTCCGTATTTTGTCTGTTATGACTTTGCAAGTTTTAGTAAGATTCCAATTGGATATTTCCTATTTTTTGTTTTGCTCTCAATATTTTGCAATTAGAATGCTAGAAAATAACAGAGATCATAAGCCCTTGTAAAGTTATGAATGTGCGAGTGGGACGCCCATACATACATGTCAGCATATCCACATGTATGTATTGGCGTCCCACTTCAACATACATTATTGCACGATTGTATATACATACAATTAGATTTTCAGTTGCTGTTGTGTACCGACCAAAGAAAACTAAGTTCTAATTATATACATATATTGCGTAACTAAAACTTAAAAATCGCCTACCGCCGCCGCCCCTCTTTAATGTTTTTGAGCTTTTAATTTATTTAAAAACATGGATTATCATAGTACTATATACCGTAGGCAATAGGTATACTCGTAGTTATGCATTTCTAGCGCGTACCAAATTTCATTACATGTGCTTCTTCTTGATTTTTTTGGCACGAACTAAGAATGCATATTGCGTCTTGTCGTTTTATCTAATGTCTCACCATTTTCGACAACTGCGAGGGATGTTCAGTGGCTGAGTGGACTATGTCCCGGACTCTAAGGCGGCCAATGATATTGAGCGTGTTCGAAGTTCGATTGCTGCCGCGATCAACATGTGAAATTCTTTTGTATTTCATAATTTTTTTAAACAAATTAAAAGCTCAATAACATTAAAGAGGGGCGGCGGCGGTAGGCGATTTTTAAGTTTTAGTTACGCAATATATGTAATTAGAACTTAGTTTTCTTTCGTCGGTACACAACACCAACTGCAAAACTAATTGTACATATTTATGTATATACAATCGTGCAACAATGTGTCTTGAAGTGGGACGCCAATACATACATGCGGATATGCAGTCATGTATGTATAGGCGTCCCACTCGCACATTCATAACTTTACAAGGGCATGATCTCTGTTATTTTCTAGCATTCTAATTGCAAATTTTATTTAAATATAATTAAATAATTTAATTTGCTTGTAGCGGATATATCACAGCCCGCTTGACTGTAACTTTTCTTTTTGTTTATTAAAATAAAATAAATAAACAAAATAATATAAGAAATAATTAATAAATTAATATATTTGCACCCGCCGGGGGTTGAACACACGCACTCTCTCACAGTCTTTTGGATTTGCCGTCCGCCACTCTAACCATTCGGCTATATCCTCACTACTTTCACATAACGTCCGTGGCAAGGTATTTGTCATGTAAGATATACAACTTTGGTTGTTGAGCTAATATTGTAGTTTTTAAATAGTTATTACTGATTTTCAGAGGCGGGAAGGGGCGTATCCAAATTTCAAAAAAACTTTGAGACACTGCAATATATACGTATGTTGCCACAAAATTTGATGACTCTAGCTCTTATAGTTTCCGAGATCCAGGTGTTCATACAGACAGACAGACGGACAGACGGACAGACAGACATGGCTCAATCGACTCGGCTTGTGATCCTGAGCAAGAATATATATAGTTTATGGGGTCGGAGATGCCTCCTTCTGCCTGTTCTGCCCGTTCCGACAAACTCAATAGTCCATGAATTTTTTTAAAATCCATGGCCTAAAAAGTTTGTCTTGATCTGGGTATGCGGCATATGCAGTTATATGTATTTTGGTTCGCTGAATCCGAATCCGGGGTCAGAATTTCTCCATCACGTCTGGATTTCGACCTAACCTCAAAAAACTGAAAAACCTTTGGATATCCCCCAAAAGATATAGAATCGTGATCTGGGCATGCGATATATGTTTTAACATGTATTTTATTCTTCTTAGTCCGAATCCGAAGTCCAAATTTACATAGCACGTCTGTGTTTCGACTTAACCTAAAAAAACTCGACAAATTTTTGAAGGCCCAAAAAATAATGGAGGGTCATGATCGGGTCATGGGATATATGTTTCTATATGTTTTTGCACCTTCCGAATCCGAGTCCAAAAAAAAAATCCAGCCTATCACTTCAGGATTTTAACCTAACCTAAAAATGTTTTTGCCCAGATCAAGATTTTCAGTTTTTTGAGGTTAGGTTGAAATCCAGACGTGATAGAGAATTTCTGACCCCGGATTCGGATTCAGCGACCCAAAATACATATAACTGCATATGCCACATACCCAGACCATGACAAACTTTTTTTTTGTGGGGTTGTGTAATCCATGGCCTTATACAGTCAGCTCCTGACTGTAGCGTTTGTATTTTTATTTAATCTATCAGCGTACAATATGCAATCGCAGGAATATTTAATCTAAATGTATTAAGTTTTTGTAGGCTAGTGTAGTTTAAGTCGAACATTGAACCAGCGCGACAGCTGATCATGCTTGCGTGAGCTTTCGTTGCTTATATGTATGTATGTAGGCATGTGCAGTAATATGTATGTATGTATTCTTGTTGTTCGCAAACATTGATGTTATTATTGCAGAGATTTAGCACTGATAATGTTTAAGGAATATTATTGTAAATATTTTGTAGGCAATGTATTATTCATACATATATAAATCTATATTTCCCCATATGCACACATATATAATTATATATACTGGGTAGATATAGATATATATACATAGGCATAGAGAAAAGTGAATTTTAGTCGGTTTTAATATTGTTTGTTGTTTTTCATTAAATAATTTAAAATGGAATTAACAAAAGAACTATTGATTTTAATTTCTTAGCAAAGTAGACCATTCAATGTCAGTATGTATATACGGCTCGAGTTTCAGTATGTATGTATGTCTGTATGTATATTAGCATAGACTACAGCATAAATATACACATACGCACTCATCATCACTGAGCCGGCGGTAAAGCTTTGCCGCTGCACGTGCGTGTATGCATATACATACATATACATACATACGTACATACAAATTATATACTTGGAAAAGAAATCAAAACAATGGTCATTGCAGAACATTGAAATTTAAGCAATAAATAAATAATTGTTTAGGTTTCGCACTTACATGACTCTCCACGATGAAAGGCCTTCCAACGATGTAGATGTGTGTGTGTATGTTGGTGTGTTTGTAGGTGTATTTGTTGTATTTAGCACTTTTAATTATTAATTAAATTGTCTTTGTTACTGCATATGAGTTCGTTTTGAGGGGCATGAAGTTATTTAAGAGACTGGCAGTAATTTAGATAATTATTAATAATTGAACTACTGATCGGTGATCAGTTCAAATTTAACATTGGCGAATTCACAATTTTACATACACAGCCAGCATATACATAGCATTTTTTCCAATGAAATTTGGCAATTATAAACATTCAATGATCGGATTTACACTATTTAACACTATTCACTGCTGGGGCAATATTTTGCACAGAGGATCTAAATCCGAAAAAAATATAAAAAATATACACTCGAAATTCACTGACCGAGTGCAAGCGAAGAAGATTAATAACTAAACTATTGTAGATAAGCCGACGCTAGAAAGCTTCTAGTGGCTGCGCAGCTGCACTTGCTCTGTAAGGGGGGGTGAGGCACGATAAAGCTCGATCCCAGTGTAGGGAGAGGCGATGCACACGTCGAAAGAGATCCAACTGTGGATGTTTCTGCCGCAACAGACTTCCAGAGTGGGAATTTTGAATTCCAAACTCAACCAATGTTCGGTAGAACGCAATGTGGCGACAGGGCTGAACGCTCCCGGCGAACTTATGATTTTCCAAATTTCCAATTACTAGATTCGTCAGCCCACACCAATGCCTAGCAGAAGTCTCTGCATAAAGGTGGGCTACTAAAGTCGTCGACTGGTGCAGGCTGGGTCACTGGGACTTGCGTCAACCAGGTTAGCTAGGGGCAAAAATGAGGACTTTAGTAAGAAAATCAAATTTAGCAAAAATGCGAGGGGGGTGACTTACTTTTTCTTGTGCTGAGCACAAAGAAAGCAATTATAGGCTCTTAGCCTGATCGGGAAGGCTGATGTCTTCGGATTTCTTGTCCAGAAAAATGGGCGTGGCAATTGTGGTTATGTCTTCCGATTGTGGTTTTTTCGCATTTAAATGCACCGACACGGAATTAATTTAGCTGCGTATACGTGCACTATAGGCAGCTGTAAATTTTTATTCCACAGACTTATCGAATATTAACGCACGAATATAGACTCAACACGTGTAGCAAACGCAGCGCTAACCGACGTGGAGTGGACACTTATAGTTTCAACCGGTCAGAAAAGAGGGCAAATAGAGAAGGGTAGCAGCATTTATAGATCCGGCTCTCCGCAAAGAAGAGCTTTTTCTATGATTCAGCACCTACAAAGATGCATCTGAGCGCAACATGACCCTTAAGCCTATGCTTGCAAGCTTTGACACGCAGTTCGAATTAGCGGATGCTGGTTTGAAACTAGGGGATCACTACGCACGGCAACAGCAAACATCATCGAACATGTTCGAAGCAATAAGTTTGATGCGATCTTGCTCGTGTGTTGTGTTGACCTAATTATGTTGCTAAGCTAGGTTGAGGACTTAGCTAAATCAAATCAGCAATATTTTTATCGCTACCAAATCACTGCGATAAAACGACAAATTTTGATATTCGTTTCAATGGGGCAACGGCGACCATTACAGAGCCATGGTTGATCGGTGGCCACATCCGTGGACTATCATGCGGATCATGTAAGTTACTATATGACCGTAAGGGTGGTACCCCTCGCACCGCTATTGTTGTTAATAACAGTGTGAGGCACTTCCCTTTACCTAATTTCATCCACAGAGACCTGGTGGCAACGGCTATTGAGGTAGCCACGGCAGAACGTGTCCGGGAGGTAGTGATAGCCTCTGCCTACTTCCCGGGCGACGTGGATGACGTTCCCCCAACAGAGGTTCAACGGCTGGCTGAATTCTGCCGCTTGCATAACAAGCCGCTTGTGATCGGCTGTGATGCAAATGCGCATCACACGATCTGGGGAAGCAGCGACGTAAATAAACGTGGTGAGTCCCTTTTAGAATATCTATTGTGCTGTCAATTAGATGTTGCTAACATAGGGTGTAACCCAACCTTTATAAACGCTATTAGGGAAGAGGTTCTCTATCTTACCCTAGTCAGCAACTCTATTGCAAGTTCGCTGGTCAACTGGCGGGTCACAGACGAAGCCACGTTGTCGGACCATCAGCATATCAGGTTCGACCTTCCTGGCCAAGTCGAGATCCGCCAGAACTCCTTCTGTCCCAAAAAGACAAATTGGACATTATTTAAAGCCTCTGTAGCTTTTAAAGCAGACTCGTTGGTCAGCAACCCTAGTTCTATCAGTGAGATAGAAATTGCTGCCAACCTGCTTCAAGATGTGCTAATCACATCCTTCGAAGACAGCTCTGTTCGGAAGACCTTAAAGGTCAAACGAAAAGTTCCTTGGTGGAACGACGAACTGGCTGCTCAAAGAAGGAAGGTTAGAAGCCTTTTCAACAAGGCCAGATCTAACCGTATCAGCTGGGACGTCTATAGGGACGCTCTCACTAATTACAACAAAACCATTAGGCGTGCTAAGCGCGATACGTGGCCCAGCTACTGTGGTGGCATTGAATCGCTACCAGAGGCAGCGAGGCTCCACAAAGTATTGGCAAAAGGGTCGTCTAATGGGATAGGGCTAATCAAAAGAGCGGATGGCTCTTTCACTAAAGATCGCAGGGAAGCACTTCATCTTCTTCTTCAAGTCCACTTCCCAGGTTCGGTGGCAAACCCAGATCTATCCTGTCACGATGACGCCACCCTGTCACCTGACTCACGTGGGTCCAGTCTGTCAGGGACTATCTTCGACCCTGAAAAGGTCAAATGGGCTGTAAATTCCTTCGCTCCCTTTAAAGCCCCAGGGGGCGATCAGATATTTCCAGCCCTTCTACAGAACAGCTTGGATCACACTCTCGATCCACTGGTCGGTCTTCTTAGAGCCAGTCTCACTTGGGGATACATACCCATCTCTTGGAGGAGAGTCAATGTGGTATTTATTCCTAAACAAGGGAATCGTCCCCCTGACCAGCCTAAGTCATATCGGCCGATCAGTCTCACCTCCTTTCTGCTTAAAACAGCGGAAAGGCTCGTAGACCTGCACATTCGGTGCTCTCTGCAGAAAACTCATCCTCTGCATCCCACGCAGTTTGCGTACATAGCCGGAAGATCGACTGAGGTCGCTCTCCACAAGCTAGTTGGTAAAATCGAAGGAGCCTTCATATCCAAGAATATTGCTCTGTGCTCTTTTCTTGATATAGAGGGTGCTTTCGACAATACCGGCTACGGGTCTATTTCTGCTGCGCTGGAACGCAGAAATATCGCCCGTCCCCTAATCCGATGGATTGATGCTATGCTCAAACATCGGACTATTTCCTCTACCTTGGACTCCACGACCGCTTTCATTAGTGCGGTTAAAGGATGTCCCCAGGGAGGGGTCCTATCCCCCTTACTCTGGTCCTTAGTAGTGGATGAGCTACTGAGTATTCTCGCTGAACAGGGCGTGCAAGCAATCGGCTATGCTGACGACCTGGCTCTCATAGTGAACGGGAACTTTGCCAACACCGTGACAGAACTGATGCAATCTGCTCTGAACACGGTTAGTAGATGGTGCGAAGATGTAGGTCTTAGCATCAATCCACAAAAGGCGATTATCGTACCCTTCACTAAGCGCTATTCCGTTGACATAGGTCAATTGCACATTGGCGGCTCTCCCGTGGGACTCTCCAACGAAGTTAAATATCTAGGGGTAACTCTTGATAAAAGACTGAACTGGAATTCCCATCTAAACAACACCCTATCAAAGGCAACTCATGCCATGTGGGCATGTAGAAGATTCTTTGGTAGGACCTGGGGTCTCAAATCATGCACCATTCGGTGGTTATTTGAGATGATGGTAAGACCCATCGTCGCCTACGCCGCTATTGTGTGGTGGCCCAAGGTCACGCAGGTCACCGCCATCAAGAAATGCACTAAACTGCATAGGCTGCTTTGCCTCTCTCTAACGGGTGCACTTCGCACTTGTCCCACAGCAGCTATGGAGTCAATTTTAAATTTGACACCGCTGCATATTCATATTCAAGAAGTCGCTGCTATGAGCCTTCTTCGCATCAAGCTCCAATCTGGGCTTCTAGCTACCGAATCGGGGCATGCTAGACTTATCAAAGACATTCCTGGCTTAGAGATCTGCTCTAGATCAGATTCTATGACCAAGGAACTCTTCTTTGGCGCTAAATTCAAAACTCTCATCCCAGACCGAAAGGAACTGGGATGCTGGCAACCCCATCAGTGACCCCCATGGCATACACTGGTATACCGATGGGTCAAGGACTGATCAGGGGGTTGGAGCTGGGGTACATGGTCCCAACTCCAAAACCTCGATTGCTATGGGCAAATGGCCCACAGTCTTTCAATCCGAGTTTCATGCCATCGAGTTCTGCTGCCGTCTTATCCTTGAGAAGGGGATTAGAGGAGCAAACATTTATATCTTCTCGGATAGCCAAGCGGCCATACTAGCCCTCTCCTCAAAAAGAGTAGGCTCACGTATGGTGGCTGACTGTTGGAACTGCCTCCAGAGGCTCTCCAACAGGAACAAAGTTACCCTCCTATGGGTACCTGGACACTGTGGTTTCCAGGGCTATGAGCTAGCGGATGAACTAGCGAGGGCGGGGTCATCAGCCGCTCTGCATGGCCCCGAACCCTTCTGCGGCGTGGGGTGGTCAACCATCTCATCCCTTGTGAAACCATGGGCGGTTAGGTTGACCGAACGCTATTGGTTCTTCCAACCAGGGATGAGGCAGGCTAAAGAGCTTACAAATCCCTCGGTCAAACGAAGAACAAACCTACTCTCCAGGAGAGATGTCTATCTCCTTATAGGTTACCTTAGTGGTCACCACGTGGTGAACTATCACCTCGCAAAAATGCGTCTGTCCTCAGATACAGAATGCAGGCTCTGTAGAGAGGACGACGAAACCACCAAACACATTCTATGTGATTGTCCAGCCTTAGTTTGGGTTAGGAGGAAGCATCTGCACGTGGAAATCGCAGTTCCCGAGCACATTGTCCAGTCCTCGACGAAAGACCTGTTATGCTTCATAAGGGAAGCAGAACAGCTTTTGTCAAGATAGGGAGAGCATTACAGGCACAAAAGACCTTTCTGGTCGCAGTGCCTCGCACCTTCTCTGCTGGGAGACTCCCTCTTAGAAAATAATAATAATAATAATGGTAACAGAATTGGTTCACAATGCAGCTTTGACGATGGGTCAACAAGTGAGGCATTGGCCGAGTGGTTAGAGTGGCGGAAGGCAATTTCAAAAGACTGTGAGAGAGTGCGTGAGTTCAACCCCCGGCGGGGGCGGATATTCATTTATTAATTATTTCTTATTTTATTTTGTTTATTTATTTTATTCTAATAAACTAAAAGAAAAGTTACAGTCAAGCGGGCTGTGATATATCGGCTACAAGCAAATTAAATTATTTAATTACATTTAAATATAAATAAAAAAAATTTACCATTATTTTGTTTTCATATATATTATTCAATATGAAAGACAATCAAATTATAATAGTTATAAATAATATTAATTATTTATAAATAAAATTTACTACTTTTATATCATTGACCTTAGAGTCCGGGACATAGTCCATTCAGCCACTGAACATCTCTCGCAGTCGTCGAAAATGGTGAGACATTAGACAAAACGACAAGACGCAATATGCATTCTTAGCTGGTGCCAAAAAAATCAAGAAGAAGCACATGTAATGAAATTTGGTACGCGTTAGAAATGCATACCTATTGCCTACACTTACCATGATAACACAACCCCACAAAAAAAAAATTGTCATGATCTGGGTATGCGGCATATGCAGTTATATGTATTTTGGGATGCTGAATCCGAATCCGGGGTCAGAAATTCTCCATCACGTCTGGATTTCGACCTAACCTCAAAAAACTGAAAAACTTTTGGATATCCCCCAAAAGATATAGAATCGTGATCTGGGTAACACGTATTGTGCCCTTCTTAGTCCGAATAGGAAGTCAAAATTTACATAGCACGTCTGAGTTTCGACTTAACCTCAAAAAACTCGAAAGATTTTGGAAGCCCCAAAAAATAATGGGGGGGTCATGAACTGGTCATGCTATATATGTTTCTATATGTTTTTGGACCTTCCCAATTCGAATCCAATGTCAAAACCAGCCAACCACGTCTGAATTTTAATCTAACCTAAAAAATTTTGAAAAACTTTCAAAATTTTGAAAGCAATCGAACTTCGAACACGCTCAATATCATTGGCCTTAGCCTTAGAGTCCGGGACATAGTCCACTCAGCCACTGAACATCTCTCGCAGTCGTCGAAAATGGTGAGACATTAGACAAAACGACAAGACGCAATATGCATTCTTAGTTCGGGCCAAAAAAATCAAGAAGCACATGTAATGAAATTTGGTACGCGCTAGAAATGCATACCTATACCTATTGCCTACGGTATACTATGATAATCCATAGCCTTATACAGTCAGCTCCTGACTGTAGTGTTTGTATTTTTATACCCTTCGACCATTGTAAATGGTCAAAAAAGGGTATACTAACTTTGTGCAAATGTATGTAACAGGCAGAAGGAGGCGTGGCAGACCCCATAAAGTATTAATATTCTTACTCAAGATCACTAGCCGAATCGATTGAGCCATGTCTGTCTGTCTGTCCGGATGTCCGGAAGTCCGTCTGACCTGATGAACACATAGATCTCAGCTATTATAAATGCTAGAGACACCAAATTTGGAATGTAGGTTCCTATGTATTCGGCGCAGATCAAGTTTATTTCAAATCAATAATTTAATTTTTGAACTCAATTTGTAAGCGCTGTATAAAAGATACAAATTTCTGACATTAACATATACTAAGATGAATGAAATATCTACGTAGTCTACAAATTTCAATCCGATCGGACAATAATCACAGAAGTTATTTAAGAAAGTATGAGCATAAACCCAAGTGCTTCTGCCAGCTAACAAGGGTGGCGGGCAAGCGCGAAGCGCGAGCGCCATCTGACGGGATTAATTTCAAACCATATGCATATGCATATGTGTATAAATTTAACAAATTAAACTACACGGCAACATAGGTCGAAGGGTATCCCACTGTCGCGTTTTCGCGACTGTTGCTCTCGTTTCATATAAGGTTCTTTAATGTTGTTTAGCCAAACAAGGGGTTTGTGATCGCTCAAAATCTCAAAGGGGACTCCATATAGATATGGGCGGAAATATTTGGTTGCCCAAACGATTGCTAGTAGCTCTATTTCAATAGTTCTATAATTTTGTTCATGATCATTTAATGTTCTGCTTGCAAAGCTTACTGGTTTATTGTCTTGCGATAACACGGCTCCTATGTCGAAATTGCTAGCGTCAGTAGTGACTTGAAATGTTTTTGTGAAATCAGGGCAAATCAAAATTGGGTCGTTCATTATGAGTGTTTTCAACTTTTTAAATGATTTATTGTATTCTTCATTTTTTGTGTCTATTTTAGCTTCTTTTTTTAGAAATATTGTCAGAGGTTTTGCAATCTTTGCAAAATCTGGAATGAACTTACGGTATTACTCGCATATGCCTAAGAAAGATTTGATTTCTTTCGGTGTCTTTGGGAGGGGAAATTTTTCGATTGCTTTAACTTTCTCTTTATTGTGTCGTATGCCTTCTGGACTTATAACCTTTATGACTTAAGAAATTTGTTTGTTTTTTCAGGAATTCGCATTTGTCCAATGTTGTTATTTTTGTAGGCTTTATTGGATATTAAGGATAATTATGAAATTATAAAAGAGAGACGTTATTTAAGCACACGCTGCTTTCTAATGCGTCGTAAAGTGGCGCTGGTCACTGGTTGTTTTCGGTTTTGTTTTGTTTTCGTTTAAATCCAGCGTTTGAACATAACTTTCCATTGTACCCTTTTAAGTAGGCACCATTTGGGCATTGACACCTTGACCGAGCTTTTGAGGCTCAGCTGAGTGCAATCAGAATGCAGCAGTGTGTATTGTCTGCTTCTTTAAGTAGGTCAAGGCTATCGATCTATCGGGTAACATGGGTCGGCTCGCTCTTTATACCCTTCGACCATTGAAAATGGTCAAAAAGGGTATACTAACTTTGTGCAAATGTATGTAACAGGCAGAAGGAGGCGTCGGAGACCCCATAAAGTATATATATTCTTGCTCAGGATCACAAGCCAAGTCGATTGAGCCATGTCTGTCTGTCTGTCTGTCTGTCCGTCTGTCTGTGTGAACGCACAGATCTCAGCTATTATAAAAGCTAGAGTTACCAAATTTGGCAGGAAGACTCCTGTGTACTATAAGCAGATCTCAAAGTTTATTTCAAATGTTAGGTGCCACGCCCACCGCCCCCCGTAAATCAATAATTTAATTTTTGAACTCAAATTGCTAAGCAGCTGTATACTAAAAAGATACAACTTTTAATTTCTTAAACATATACAAAGCTGAATGAAATATCTACGTATTCTCAAAATTACAATCCGATCGGACAACAAACACAAAAGTTATTTAATTATTTAAAAAAGTAAGAGAATTTAAAACCAAGTGCTTCTGTCAGCTAACAAGGGAGGCGGGCGAGCGCGATGCGCGAGCGCCATCTGTCGGGATTATAGTTTTTTTTTTTTTTTTTTTTTTTAAAAAAAAAAAAAAAAAGTTACCAAAGCATGTGCATATGTAAGTAAATTATGCCTACATATGTACTATTATATGTACATAGGAACATAGGTCGATTAATTTCGGTAAAAGGGTATTCCACTGTCGCGTACAGTCAGCGCCGACTGTTGCTGTTCCTTACTGGTTTTCCCTGGAGCTGCCGAAGAACACAGACGTGTGTGATATTTTTCTTTCCACTGGTGCCAACCACGAGGAGGATTTTTATTATTATAAAATATAATAATATTTCATATATCCCAGCAATATTAAGTAAGTATGGCAGGAAAAAAGCCTATAACAAAATTCTAATTGGTGAATTTTACTACTTAATTAAGATTGCAGAGATTTTGAAAGATTAGGACAACCTCGTGGAGTGGCTGAAAAACAAAAACAACAAAACTGGTGCCAGATTAAGGTAAAGTTGGAAAAAAAATAATAAATAATTCTATTGCAGAGTCTAATAAATAATGTATTTATTTAGATTCTGGCACCTTGTGCTAACCCAAATTTTGGAGCACCTCATTCTTCGAGCGGTTTCGTCCAGCGGAGCCCTAGATTGGCTGATGGGAAGCTCATCAAACCCAGAATAGTGGCTTGTTTAAAAATATTTAAGGAAAGCTAAAAAAAAAAATATTACAGTGAAAATAAGTTAATGGAAAACTAATATATCACAGTGAATTGTTTAAATAATTAAATGCAAAATATAATATCACAGTGATGGTCTAAAATGAAAATTAACATATCACAGTGATGGCCCTAAATAACTTAATGAAAATTAATATAATATCACAGTGATGGTCTAAAATAAGTTAATGAACAATATAAAATCACAGTGAATCGCCTAAATAGGCTAATGAAGATATTAAATAAGTTAATGAAAGTTAAAATATCACAGTGATTGCTGCAAATAACTAAAATATCACAGTGATGCTTCAAATAAGTTAACTAAAACAATAATATCACAGTGATGCTTGAAATAAGTTAACTACAACAATAATATCACAGTGATTGCTAAAAATAAATTAATGAAATCATTATATCACAGTGATCAGGCTAAATTAAATATTTGTTAATAATTATAATTATATTATAAAAGCTCTTAAAAGTTAGTTGGTTGTTAAGAAAAAAACAAATGAGTCAATGGTGCGAATAAATACCTATATATATATATAGCGAGTTGCCAATAATCTTTATTTTTAATTTTTTTTCTCTGCCTATCTGCAACTGACCACAAAAAGGTAACTCTAAATACAAACACGTGAGCTAAAAATAATACACAAAAAAAAAAATCATTAGTGACAAACAAAATAAACTATAATGCAAACATCTATACACACACATAAAATTACACCACCCCACGGAAGATCTTTCGTCGATGGAACACAACAAACTGTGAGTGATTCTTATTAATTATTGTTTGGCCATTTTCCTTTATTTTGTTATTTTTCACTTTTGTTAATTTTAGGAGTTACTGCTCTTCAAGCATGTACTCTTTTTCATTTAAATTTGGCTCTTAGATTTCTTTTAAATCTAACTTAGCTTGTTATTTTTGATTTTCAATATAATTTTCAATTTAATTTACACATGTTTTGAGTTTTAATTAATAATTTTTGATTTTGATTTTTCTTTAAATTTCCGAATTTTGTTTTGAATTATCATTTTGAAATGTTTACTTGATATGATTTCTAAACCTGATTGTTTATTATTATGATTTGCCCTTATTTTGGTCTATTTAATTTTGCATGATTTTCAATTTTTATTTATTATACATCTACCATTGCTATGTATTATAACTAAACCTATATATATATATATATATATATATATATTCGCAACCAATGACAAATAAATAAAATGAATGTATAAATAAATAAATAAGACACCGCTTTGTTATAAATGAAAATTAAGAATTAATACTACGATATACTCTTCCTTTAACTAGAAATCGAAAGAAACAATATTACGAATATATATATGAAATAAAATCTATGTTAATGAGATGGTTAGGAGACCAATTAATATTTTAAGGAATAAATTGTTTTAAAATGAATTTCGCTTAAATACCTATTGTTTCGGGAGTCATGGAGGATGGAAATGAGGCAACTATGCATTAAAAAAAGATCGTGGCCTAAAGGGATCGCCGATATTTATATCGCGCAACAGGCGATCATGGAAGGGTGGGGTAACAGCCGCTTCGGTAAGCGAGGCGCGCTAAACAGGCTACTATAAAGTTTATTACATTACTTTCGAACTACTACTCTCTTTCTCGGTTCCCGATTTCTGTTTCTATTTTGCGATCGTCGTAAGGCAATACAGCACGCGATATTATTTTATTTATGTTATTATTGGTTTGAGCCTGAGTTGAAACGGTTATGTTTCATTTACCCACCCCATTGCCGACACACTTGAGCCGGAGACCAGCGCGTGCTTACGTAACTTCAACTAAATCACATCTGCTCACTCGTCATACGTTGTATGCTACAAATTAATAATAAATATAAATAAATTGGCGCCCAACGTTGAGGGCCTTGATCCGGCAGGGTCCGAATTAAATAAAATAAATAGTCAATTCCATCTTTGACTAGTGCGACATCGATAGGATCTGAAATTTTCCCTATTTGTTAAAAATAATTGAAATTTCAAATTACCTGTAACAAGCTTTCAGGGCTTATATATATTTCTGGTAGTTGGATCTTGTGTGCTAGAGTTTATAGCTATAACTTGCCACTACTGGAAAAAAATATTACACTGAAAAGTTTGAAAAGGGTTGGTTGGATTTAGCAAAGCAAAGAGTATATTGCACAGCTAACCACTAATCTATTCGTTTTGGTGAAGTCTTTCTGAAATGTCATATTGGATAAGTGATTGATGGAATCAATATCACTTCCTGGACAATTCAAATCCCTTCTTATTCCTTTTCTTCTTATTAATAAAAGCGTTGGAGTCCTACTAATAGTTGAATTAACTAAGTTAATTACTATATGGTTTGCCCGCTTATCAAGAAACAAAACACGAGCACAAGTGTTTTTGTCCCAATGTCCCATAAATAATTGAGAGAAGAGAGAGTTTTAAATAGGTTGTAATGTTAAACAATTTTTGTTGCATTTCTCTCATAACTGGAATTCATGACTCCTGAAATTTTTTCTTATGATTATATCTTTGATTTAAATTTTTATAATTTTTGATTACTTTATTGTTTCTTTTTCTGCTGCGATTCTTTTCTTATATTACGCTTAATTCACGCTTACAAATAGCGTACCATTTTACGAATCGGTTAAACTATATTTTTGAGTCGAAGCTCCGGAAACATTGTAGACGTGACGTGCTTTATTTGCTTAAAGGAGATTGAATATACAAGTCAACTTTTGTCCACTAGTTGCGGTCACACCTTTCACTGGGTTTGCTTTAACACCAAAGTATCTAACCGCGAGCGTTGTCCTGTGTGTAAATCTTCTTTGCAGTCGTCACTGCTCAATTTAACGGTTAACACCGACACTCATCAGTCCACGCAAAGTTTACCTGACGCTGCGATGCCACGTACTCGTAATCAGCAAAGACTAGATGAGCAAGAGAGTGACAACATGGCTCAAGAAGAACCAAATGCTGGAGCCTCAGTGCCTTTTAATGCGTCTCAACAAGTTTTGATTGATGCCATAACTGCATCAGCTGCGAGACAAACTGAGATGTTGGCAGCAGTTTTTCAAAGCAGCATTCAAGGCATGGTTACAGCCCTGTCAAATAACCTCAGGCTGGACACTCCAGCTTTGCCCCCTTCGATTGAAGTACCGCCTCAAGCGACTAGAAGTCCCGTTAGTCAAACGAGGATCTCTCCTACAGACTCCGTTATTCGGCTGGATAGAGTTAGCCAAATAATAGGCAGTTGGAAACTTAAGTTTTCGGGAAGATCTGGGTTGAGCGTCGAAGATTTCCTTTATCGGGTGGAAGCATTGACGAACCAATCCTTAGAAGGAAATTTCGCTCTATTGATGAGCCACATAAGCTCCTTATTTGAAGGCTGTGCCAGTGACTGGTATTGGCGTTACCATAGGAGAATGCCTAGTGTCACTTGGGCGGCCTTATGCGATGCATTGCGTACGCAGTTTAAAGAAGAACGCTCTGATGTAAGCATTAGAGCAGAAATACATCGGAGAAAGCAAAAAGAAGGCGAATCTTTTGATGAGTTCTACGAAAGCGTAGTTTTGCTCTCCGATAAACTCTCGGTGCCATTATCAGATTCAGCGTTACTGGAATCGATTCGATCGAATCTATTACCGGAGATACAGCATGAGTTTCTATATCAAGTGATAAGCACTGTTCCTCAGCTTCGTCATATAATTCGTACCAGAGAAGCCTTTATGCAAACTATAAAGCCTGGGTTACGAAAGCCTCAGCCGGCTCCGCGCCGTCTGGTGCATGAAGTGGCAGTGGCAGCCGAGAGTGAGTCAGAGGAAGACGAAGCGGAGTTAGCAGCAGTTAACCTATCCTGCTGGAATTGTGGTAAAGCTGGCCACCGCTACCAAGATTGTATGTCGGAGCGTAAAGTTTTCTGCTACGGTTGTGGCAAAGCAGACACTTATCGACCATCTTGTCCTCAGTGTTGCACTCCAAAAAACGGTCAAGCGCGTGCACCTTGGAAAGGAGCACGCAAACCGATGATTTCGAGGGCCACCAACACCGAATAACCGAGTGTTCTACTCAAACTCCACCTGAACATACTAATTTACCTGACATGTCCTTATCACAACCCATTACTACGTCCACTAATTTTTCTTCCTCTAAAACGGTATCTCGTTCGACTCAGCGCCTTAATACCTATTATGATCAAATTCAAATTAAAAACAATCTGGCGGGGATCGGAGCGCTTGATGTAAGGCCGTACGCTAGAGTTTCCATATTAGGTCGATCAGTATCCGGTCTCATGGATACTGGCGCTTCAATCAGCTGCATTGGCGGAAGGTTAGCGGCCGATATCTTAAAGGAAGAAATCCATTTCAATCCTATAACTTCGAACGTTCAGACGGCGGATGGCCAGTCTCAAGAAATTCTAGGGAAACTCCACACCTCCATTGAGTATAACGGAGACACCAAACCGTTCACGTTCTTTATTGTGCCTTCACTGAAGCAATCGCTTTATTTAGGAATCGATTTCTGGACCAAATTTCAGTTGTTGCCTCAAGGTTTAGGGACAGATGGGGATAATGAGCACCTTGCTACAATTGACCGCAACGTGTTCTGTTTGCTAACAGAAAATCAGCAGAAATCTTTAGAAGACACCATCAAAAGGTTCCCTTCTTTTACTGACAAGGGCTTAGGAAGGACCTCTCTGCTTTCCCACTCGATCGATATTGGCGATGCTGTGCCTATCAAGCAGAGACACTATCCAGTGTCACCTGCGATTGAACAGATGATGTTCGAAGAACTCGATCGAATGTTGGCTTTAGGAGTTATAGAGGAGTCCGATAGTTCATGGTCTTCTCCAGTGATATTAGTACGAAAACCTGGAAAAGTCCGTCTGTGTCTAGATAGCCGAAAAGTGAATAATATTACGCGCAAGGATGCATATCCGATGCCAATTATTCATGGTCTCTTGAGTCGTCTCCCAAAAGCCGAATATATAACAAGCCTTGACTTAAAAGATGCCTATTGGCAAATTCCTCTCGATCCTTCGTCAAGGGATAAAACGGCGTTCTCAGTACCTGGTAGGCCACTCTACAAATTTACAGTAATGCCTTTTGGTCTCACAAATGCTCCTTCGACCATGTCCAAGCTAATGGACCGTACAATTCCTGCTTGTTTAAAGCATGAAGTCTTTATTTACCTCGACGATCTTCTGATAGTTTCAGACACGTTTGAACGACATCTGGCGGTTCTAAAGGACATAGCTTTATGTTTAGAGAACGCTGGTCTTACTATCAACGTTGAAAAAAGCAAATTTTGCATGCGAGAGGTAGGGTACTTAGGGCATATTATTGGGAACGGCACCATTGCAATGGATCCCGATAAAATATCGGCAATTATGGAATATCCACCGCCAGGGTCCGTTAAACAACTACGCAGATTCCTTGGTATGACTGGGTGGTACCAAAAGTTTATTAAAAACTATGCTTCTCTTGCTACACCCTTAACGGATTGTCTGAAGGGAAAACAAAAGTTTTTATGGTCTGAAGTAGCCAACGACGCGTTCAATGAGCTAAAGCAGGCGATGATTACTGTTGCACACACCGGATTTTTCGCGGTCCTTTTATATACACTGTGATGCAAGTCATACTGGTGTTGGCGGCGTGCTGATGCAGTTGACTGATACTGGGGAGGAAGTTCCGATTTCCTATATGTCAAAGAAACTTAACCCGTGTCAGCGTAACTACTCAGTAACCGAAAATTAATGTCTTGCAGCAATTTTGTGCATCAAGAAATTCCGTGCTTATGTCGAAGGACAGTCGTTCACGGTCATAACCGATCACGCGTCCTTAAAGTGGCTTATGTCCAAATCGGACCTTGGTAGTCGATTGGCTAGGTGGGCCTTAAAACTACAAGGATATGATTTTCAGATTCAACATCGAAAAGGCCAACAGAATATTGTGCCTGATGCTCTGTCCCGTGTCTTCACGGAGGATCTTTCAGCACTTGACCATGGCATAGGTGTTGACCTGCAGTGGCCTCAATTTCACTCACAAGAGTATCAAACTCTTAAAGAAGAGGTCCAACGGAGCTTGTCTACTTCTTCCGAAATTAAAGTTATTGATGGGTTTATTTTTCGAAGAGCCGAACATGCGTCAAAAGAACAATTAGCAGATGACACTATTTGGAAGCTGTGCATTCCTACGGAACTCGTTCCTGTCGTTTTGCAATGGGCACATGCAGATAATTTAGCAGCGCATGGCGGGATTAATAAAATATTAGAACGTATCCGTCGATATTATTTTTGGCCGAACTTAGTGGCAGATGTGAGAAGGTACGTGAATCAGTGCGAAATTTGTAAGAGCACGAAACATCCGAACCAAACTCTCAGGCCCCCATTATCTAAGACAACAGAGAGCCATAGGTTTTTTCAAAAACTTTATGTGGATTACCTGGGACCATATCCACGCTCTAAAAGCGGTAATATTGGTATTTTTATTGTCCTCGACCACTTTACCAAATTCCCGTTCCTAAAAGCTGTGAAAAAGTTTTCCGTCGATGCAATTTTGCCATATATAGAGGAGGAGCTATTTCATTGTTTTGGGGTACCGGAAACGGTTGTTTCGGACAATGGAGTACAGTTTAAATCGAATGCCTTTAATACTTTATTACAAAAATATGGCGTTCGTCATGCTTACACGGCCTCTTATGCCCCTCAAGGAAATGCCTCCGAACGGGTGAATAGATCGGTGCTAGCCGCCATCAAGGCGTACAAAAGCCCAGATCAAGATAATTGGGATGCAAATCTAAGTCAGATTTGCTGCGCACTTCGATCAAGTCATCACACGGCGGTGAGTAATACACCTTATCGTTTGGTGTTTGGACAGCATATGCTGACTAACGGTTCTCAATATGAGTTGTTGCGGCGATTGAACTGCTTAGAAGATCGGTCGATATCTTTTAATCGGGAAGATTCCACAAATATCATGCGAGACCAGGCTGCACGTAGTATGCAAAATCAGCATTCGCGCAACGAAAGAGCATATAACATGCGAAGTCGGGAGGTAATGTTCGTGGAAGGTCAAGAAATTTTCAGCAAAGTAATTTTGCAAAGGGTTTCTGTGCCAAATTAGCTCCTTCGTTCATAAAAGCTCGTATAAGAAAGAAACTTGGATCTGCATATTATGAAGTTGAGGACATGAAAGGAAATTTTATTGGGAAATTTCACGCCAAGGATCTTAAGCAGTAACAACCAGCTCCAGGCGTGTATCATCCTTGTTGACTCCACCAAGTCTGATTTTAGCCGGGGGGAGTTGAAGTGGCGCTGGTCACTGGTTGTTTTCGGTTTTGTTTTGTTTTCGTTTAAATCCAGCGTTTGAACATAACGTTCCATTGTACCCCTTTAAGTAGGCACCATTTGGGCATTGACACCTTGACCGAGTATGTATTGTCTGCTTCTTTAAGTAGGTCAAGGCTATCGATCTATCGGGTAACATGGGTCGGTTCTCTCTTTTTCACTGGAGCTGCCGAAGAACACAGACGTGTGTGATATTTTGTTCCACTGGTGCCAACCACGAGGAGGATTGTTATTATTATAAAATATAATAATATTTAATATATCCCAGCAATATTAAATTGCAGAGATTTTGAAAGATTAGGACAACCTCGTGGAGAGGCTGAAAAACAAAAACAACAAAACTGGTGCCAGATTAAGGTAAATTTGAACAAAAAAATAAATAATTCTATTGCAGAGTCTAATAAATAATGTATTTATTTAGATTCTGGCACCTTGTGCTAACCCAAATTTTGGAGCACCTCATTCTTCGAGCGGTTTCGTCCAGCGGAGCCCTAGATTGGCTGATGGGAAGCTCATCAAACCCAGAATAGTGGCTTGTTTAAAAATATTTAAGGAAAGCTAAAAAAAAAAAATATCACAGTGAAAATAAGTTAATGGAAAACTAATATATCACAGTGAATTGTTTAAATAATTAAATGCAAAATATAATATCACAGTGATGGTCTAAAATGAAAATTAACATATCACAGTGATGGCCCTAAATAACTTAATGAAAATTAATATAATATCACAGTGATGGTCTAAAATAAGTTAATGAACAATATAAAATCACAGTGAATCGCCTAAATAGGCTAATGAAGATATTTAAATAAGTTAATGAAAGTTAAAATATCACAGTGATTGCTGTCAATAACTAAAATATCACAGTGATTGCTGCAAATAACTAAAATATCACAGTGATGCTTGAAGTAAGTTAACTAAAACAATAATATCACAGTGATGCTTGAAATAAGTTAACTACAACAATAATATCACAGTGATTTCTAAAAATAAATTAATGAAATCATTATATCACAGTGATCAGGCTAAATTAAATATTTGTTAATTATAATAATTATAATTATATTATAAAAGCTCTTAAAAGTTAGTTGGTTGTTAAGAAGAAAACAAATGAGTCAATGGTGCGAATAAATACCTATATATATATATAGCGAGTTGCCAATAATCTTTATTTTTAATTTTTTTTCTCTGCCTATCTGCAACTGACCACAAAAAGGTAACTCTAAATACAAACACGTGAGCTAAAAATAATACACAAAAAAAAAAAAAAGATCTTTCGTCGATGGAACACAACAAACTGTGAGTGATTCTTATTAATTATTGTTTGGCCATTTTCCTTTATTTTGTTATTTTTCACTTTTGTTAATTTTAGGAGTTACTGCTCTTCAAGCATGTACTCTTTTTCATTTAAATTTGGCTCTTAGATTTCTTTTAAATCTAACTTAGCTTGTTATTTTTGATTTTCAATATAATTTTCAATTTAATTTACTCATGTTTTGAATTTTAATTAATAATTTTTGATTTTGATTTTTCTTTAAATTTCCGAATTTTGTTTTGAATTATCATTTTGAAATGTTTACTTGATATGATTTCTAAGCCTGATTGTTTATTATTATGATTTGCCCTTATTTTGGTCTATTTAATTTTGCATGATTTTCAATTTTTATTTATTATACATCTACCATTGCTATGTATTATAACTAACCTATATATATATATTCGCAAGCAATGACAAATGAATAAAATGAATGTATAAATAAATAAATAAGACACCGCTTTGTTATAAATGAAAATTAAGAATTAATACTATGATATACTCTTCCTTTAACTAGAAATCGAAAGAAACAATATTACGAATATACATATGAAATAAAATCTATGTTAGTGAGATGGTTAGGAGACCAATTAATATTTTAAGGAATAAATTGTTTTAAAATGAATTTCGCTTAAATACCTATTGTTTCGGGAGTCATGGAGGATGGAAATGAGGCAACTATGCATTAAAAAAGATCGTGGCCTAAAGGGATCGCCGATATTTATATCGCGCAACAGGCGATCATGGAAGGGTGGGGTAACAGCCGCTTCGGTAAGCGAGGCGCGCTAAACAGGCTACTATAAAGTTTATTACATTACTTTCGAACTACTACTCTCTTTCTCTGTTCCCGACTTCTGATTCTATTTGGCGATCGTCGTAAGGCAATACACCACGCGATATTATTTTATTTATGTTATTATTGGTTTGAGCCTGAGTTGAAACGGTTATGTTTCCTTTACCCACCCCATTGCCGACACACTTGAGCCGGAGACCAGCGCGTGCTTACGTAACTTCAACTAAATCACATATGCTCACTCGTCATACGTTGTATGCTACAGTCGTTGTCAATTAAAAACAAAAAGAAGAAGCGCAAAACATAAAAACTTATCAATCGACATATCGTATACATTCATCGATTAATCGATGAATACTAGTGTTTTTTTTAGCACAGCTAAATTATCATTTGTTTACAGTCGGCCTCTCCTGACAAATCTCAGCGTCCTCGCGAGAGTCCGGATTAAACTCATCCTCCTGTTCGTCATCTTCATCGGGATCATCTGGCGGTAGCTCACACCAATGCTTCATTTTGTCGGACGAGTACACCGACGTATAGTGTCTTTCCTTTCGTTGATAATGAGGCAAATCTTCTAACAGATATCTGTCATTTGGCAACACCTTCTTGACTATAAAAGGTCCTTTGTAGCGAGGCTCCAACTTTCGCAAAGTTCCAGTGCTTGATGGCTCATTCTCTACCAAAACAAGATCGTCGAGGCTGTAGATGGTTGGCTTAGAATGTCTGGCATCATAACGTTTCTTAGTGGTAGCTCTATGGTTGTTGATCTTTGCCGCTGCGTCAACTTTAAGCTCTTCCAAATCTGTACTAGTTAGAATCTTTTGATCGTGACCCTGTATCACATTTGTTATTTTAAGGATATCTCGGGGCTCGTAACCACACAAGAGCTGAAAAGGAGAACATTTAGTGGTAATGTTTACCATGGTATTGATGCTCCACTGGATTGAGCACATATTTTCATCCCAACGCTTTTCATTTTCGTTTGTAGGCAATAACATCGACAAAATGATTCGGTTGGTTCGCTCCGCATGACCATTTGCTCTTGGTGTTTTTACTGCATTAAGCACGTGCTTCACGTTGTTCGTCTTACAGTACTTTTCAAAATCCTTCGAAGTAAAGTCTGTACCACGATCAGTAATAATTCGATCTGGCATGCCCAAGTAACTGGTCACATCTTGTAGGATATCCAGGACATGTTTGGTTGCTGGTCTTTTAACCGCTCGTACTATTATGAATTTGGTGAATGCATCGACAATCACAAGAATATGTTCGTTTCGCTTGACACTTTTCGGAAAAGGTCCAAGATGGTCCATGTGTATGGTAAAGAACGGGACCGGATTGATGTCGTCATAATGGTACTGACCTACCTGTCGTCCACCTGGTGTTTTATAAAATGCACAGCCAACGCAGGATTTTATGTAGCTTTTTACGAAGTTGCGCATTCGAGGAAACCAGAAAAAATTTAAAATTCGTGAAATTGTTTTATCGATGCTCATACATATGCCCAGCCTTATCGTGACATTCATAAAGGATATGGAATCGTAACTGCTTTGGTACAATCCATAACAACTTGATGTCATATTTGCGGAACAG
This sequence comes from Zaprionus capensis, assembly GCA_018903675.1. NCBI lineage: Eukaryota > Metazoa > Arthropoda > Insecta > Diptera > Drosophilidae > Zaprionus > Zaprionus capensis. The sequence goes on along the minus strand of JAEIFN010000120.1, from coordinate 76,559 downwards.
GCGATCGTGCTCGATCACATAATCGTGGTTCTGTGACTTCTTTTCCAATTTTATATCGGTGACAATTTTCTGGATGAGTACCACTGGGCTGGCATACTCTGATGTGGATGTAGTTATGACATCCTGCTCCAACAGCTCGTTAACCATTCTGCATACTATTTCCTTTTTTGCTTCAGGCACTCGGTACGGTGCTTGGGATACTGCCTGATCGCTTTCGACAATGATATTCGCTTGAACAATGCTCGTTTTTCCTATGTCTTGCAATCCAGTAGAGAAAACATCGGAGAATCTCTCTAACAAGTTGCACATTTTATGTCGTTGCTTCTCAATTTTAAAATTTTCAAGAAGTTTTTCAATTTTATGGTTGCTTACAGGATCTTTCGACTGATGAATCGTCCGTTTAACATCGGTTTCTTCTGGGTCATAGTTGAGCATAAGTTGAGCGCTAATAATGGCATCCTGTCCCAACAGAAAGTCCTCTTGCAATAGATGGTCGCCTGCAATATATACTTCAGCAGTAATGATTTTCCCGTCGATGTCCAAATCCACAATTATCGCTTCGGTGAGAATGCACGAACCCCCGCAAATGCCTTTAATTCTCATAGAGCACTTGCGGCGCTCGGCGTTAATTTTCCTGGCGACTGAGTGGCGCACGATACTAGCCTGGCTACCAGTATCAATGAATGCGCTATAATTGTGTGATCCCACGCAGACTCTCCTGGTAAATAGCTTGTCTTGATTTGTGGCTTCTAATCGGTTCAGATTTGCTGTTTGGCAAGCTGCTGTTGGGTCGTGAAACTTGTTGCATTTGGTACAACGCGTCCTTTTCTTCTCTTTTAGGCATGAATTGGCAAAGTGACCCAACTCTCCGCAGTTCGAGCACTTCATTGCGTCCTTTGATTTTTGTGGCTTGATATCTTTGTCCTGCGTTTGCTCGACGTTGCCGCCTTTCATTAGAACCTCTTTCTGAAGTGCATTCGATCGACCTCTGTTTATAAAATAAGATTCGGCTGCATCCCGAAATTGCTTCATTGTAGCGAAGTGAATAGCCGCAATGCTGTTTTGCAGTTCACGGTGCTGAAGACCTGCTCGTACGTATAGGATAACTGCTGCTTCGCTGAACTTATATCGCACGCCAAGGGCTGACATTCGGAAACAGTATTCCTTTACTGTCTCTTTCGATCTTCTTGTTGCACTTGCCATACTGAAGTGTTCTGAAGTTTGCTCCAAATTCGTGTCGAAGAGCATTTGCAAAGTTGTTCCACGTGGTGTGAAGAATAGGCGAGGAATCTAACCACATCTTGGCTGGACCCTTAAGCCGTGAGTAAATAGCGAGCATTAAAAACTTTTCGTCCCACAGGTAAGCATCAACCACCTTGTTGACGCGATCGACGAACTGATCTACTATAGATACTACTATAGATAGCGTTATCATCGCTGGGATCGAACTCTGGCAAAGTGTTTGCAATTTCCTTGACCGATGCTTGCCTCATGTTGTTGTTGGTAGCCAGTCCAACACAGCTTCGCCCGTTGCTTGTGACTTCCGTGTCCACCACCGTGTTATTTTGCTGATTTAGTGGTTGACTAGCTTGACCCGTAACGGCTGTGTTCTGCGTCTGCATGCTCACCAACTGCGCCATCATGTTTTTTAATTCTCTCATTTCATTCTGCAATTGTGAAATTGCCGCTGCCTGTGACGTCATCGCTTCTTCTTGTTGGCTGGAGAGCCCAACCGTTGGGATCTCTATCTCTTCCGATTGTTTATGCTCCATGAGCCGCTGCACTAGCTCAGCTCGGGAACCTGAGCTTGCCAAATTTCTTGCTCGTAGAATGACCCTTAACTCGTCCACCTTGAGCTTCGCGATCATTGGCATTTTTTTGTTTTAGCTTAAATTTCCTTCGCTGATTCTTAAAAGTTCGCACGCGCAACTCCTATTCAATGAGTGCGAGCGAGACAACTCTATGTACTGTAAGTATTTCACAATGTGTGCTTCTGCTTGCGAATTTCACCACAACTTGAATACATACAAATACGCCGGTTTGAGACTGCGCTCCAACAAAATCCCTTAGATTTCAGATCGGCTACTGAGAATCCGTCCGCCACGTAGAAAAGGAGATATTCCGTTATTTGCAATTTGTTGTCACCTAGACCTTTTTGAGAACATATCTCATTGCAAATTTCCCACGTCGACGATTCTTGCTGCTACCCGAACACTTTTTATTCTCTCTTAATATTCAAACCTCAAGTGATCCCACTTCTGAACTGTGAAGGGTTATTTTTGTAGGCTTTATTGGATATTAAGGTTAATTATGAAATTATAAAAAAGAGACGTTATTTCAGCACACGCTGCTTTCTAATGCGTCGTTGTCAATTAAAAACAAAAAGAAGAAGCACAAAACATAAAAACTTATCAATCGACATATCGTATACATTCATCGATTAATCGATGAATACTAGTGTTTTTTTAGCACACCTAAATTATCATTTGTTTACAAATGGGAGTTTAAGATTGGTCTCTTTTAGTTTCTCAAAAACCTTTCTCAGTGAGTCTATGTGTTCGTTCAGAGATGTTGAATAGATGATCACATCATCTAAATAAACAAGGCAATGCTTGTTAATGAGATCTTTAAGGACGTAATTCATGCACCGTTGGAAGGTTGCAGGAGCATTTTTTAAGCCAAATGGCATGCGAGTGTACTCATAGTGACCATGTTTGGTCGAAAGCGCCGTTTTTAGGCCATGGATTTTCAAAAAATTCATAGTCTATTGTGTTTGTCGGAACGGAAATGTGCGTAACAGGCAGAAGAAGGTATCGCCGACCCCATAAACTATATATATTCTGAATCAGTATCAGTAGCCGAGTCGATTGAGCCATGTCTGTCTGTCCGTCTGACCGTCTGTCTGTCTGTATGAACACCTGGAACTCAGAAACTATAAGAGCTAGAGTCATAAAATTTTGTGACAACATACGTATATATTTCAGTGTCTCAAAGTTTTTTTGAAATTTGGACACGCCCCTTCCCGCCTCTGTAAATCAGTAATAACTATTTAAAAAAAATACAAACGCTACAGTCAGGAGCTGACTGTATAAGGCCATGGATTATCATAGTATACCGTAGGCAATAGGTATACGTATGCATTTTTAGCGCGTACCAAATTTCATTACATGTGCTTCTTCTTGATTTTTTTTTTTTGCACAAACTAAGAATGCATATTGCGTCTTGTCGTTTTGTCTAATGTCTCACCATTTTCGACGACTGCGAGAGATGTTCAGTGGCTGAGTGGACTATGTCCCGGACTCTAAGACCAATGATATTGAGCGTGTTCGAGGTTCGATTGCTGCCGCGATCAACATGTGAAATTCTTTTGTATTTCATAATTTTTTTAAAATAAATTATAAAGCTCAAAAACCTTAAAGAGGGGCGACGGCGGTAGGCGATTTTTAAGTTTTAGTTACGCAATGTATGTAATTAGAACTTAGTTTTCTTTCAACACAACAGCAACTGCAAAACTAATTGTACATATTTATGTATGTACATATATACAATCGTGCAATAATGTGTGTTGAAGTGGAACGCCAATACATATATGTGGATATGCAGACATGTATGTATGGGCGTCCCACTCGCACATTCATAACTTTACACCGGCTTATGATCTATCTCTGGTATTTTCTAGCATTCTAATTGTAAAATATTGAGAGCAACACAAAATAGGAAACATCCAATTGGAATCTTACTGAACTTGCAAAGTCATAACAGACAAAATACGGAAAGAGTGACGCATTGAAGAACGCATTAGTTCGCGTTTTTTTGATGCGTGCTAAATAATATAAAAATACTTAACTTTAATTATAAATAATTAATATTATTTATAGCTATTATAATTTGATTGTCTTTCATATGAAAACAAAGTAATGAAAATTTTTTTTATTTTTTGAAATTTAATTAAATAAGTTAATTTGATTGACTGTAACTTTTCTTTTGGTTTTTAGAATAAAATAAATAAACAAAATAAAATGAGAAATAATTAAAAAATTAAAATTCGCACCCGCCTCAACCGGGAGGAGTTGAACACACGAACGCTCTCCCAGCCGTCCGCCACTCTAACCACTCGGCCATTGCCTCACTCTTTGGCCCATCGGCAAAGTTGCATTGTGAACCAATTCTGTTACCATACAATGCAAATAAAAAGTTTAATAAAATGCTGTGTGTCTGACGCTTAAGTATATAAATGTTCAAAGCGAGTTTAATTCGTATTATATCTCACTTATTTATAGTCCGATTTTAATGAAATTTTCACATAACGCCCGTGGCAAGGTATTTGTCATGTAAGATATGCAACTTTGGTTGTTGAGTTAATATTGTAGTTTTTAAATAGTTATTACTGATTTACAGAGGCGGCAAGGGGCGTGTCAAAATTTTAAAAAAACTTTGAGACACTGCAATATATACGTATGTTGTCACAAAATTTGATGACTAGCTTTTTTAGTTTCTGAGATCCAGATGTTCATACAGACAGACAGACGGACAGACAGACATGGCTCAATCGACTCGGCTACTGATACTGATTTAGAATATATATAGTTTATGGGGTCGGAGATGCCTCCTTCTGCCTGTTACGCACATTTCCGTTCCGACAAACACAATAGACCATGAATTTTTTTAAAATCCATGTCCTAACTACAATATGAACTTAACAACCAAAGTTGTATATCTTACATGACAAATAACTTGCCACGGGCGTTATGTGAAAAATTCATTTAAATCGGACTATAAATAAGTGAGATATGATACGAATTAAACTCACTTTGAACACAGCATTTTAAACTTTTTATTTGCATTGTATAGTTTCAGAATTGGTTCACAATGCAGCTTTGACGATGGGTAAACAAGTGAGGCATTGGCCGAGTCTTTAGAGTGGCGGAAGGCAATTTCAAAAGACTGTGAGAGAGTGCGTGAGTTCAACCCCCGGCGGGGCGGATGAAATGAATGTTTATTAATTATTTCTTATTTTATTTTGTTTATTTATTTTATTCTAATAGACTAAAAGAAAAGTTACAGTCAAGCGGGCTGTGATATATCCGCTACAAGCAAATTAAATTATTTAATTACATTTAAATATAAATAAAAAAATTTACCATTATTTTGTTTTCATATTTATGATGCAATATGAAAGACAATAAAATTATAATAGTTATAAATAGTATTAATTACTCATAAATAAAGTTTATTATTTTTATTTTATTTAGCACGCATCAAAAAAACGCGAGCTAATGCGTTCTTCAATGCCGTCACTCTTTCCGTATTTTGTCTGTTATGACATTGCAAGTTCAGTAAGATTCCAATTGGATGTTTCCTATTTTGTTTTGCTTTCAATCTTTTGCAATTAGAATGCTAGAAAATAACAGAGATCATAAGCCCTTGTAAAGTTATGAATGTCGAGTGGGACGCCTATACATACACATCTGCATAACCATATGTACATATGTATTGGCGTCCCACTTCAACACACATTGTTGCACGATTGTATATACATAAATATGTACAATTAGTTTTGAAGTTGATGTTGTGTACCGACGAAAGAAATCTAAGTTCTAATTACATATATTGCGTAACTAAAACTTAAAAATCGCCTACTGCCGCCCGCCCCTCTTTAATGTTTTGAGCTTTTAATTTATTTTAAAAAAATTATGAAATACAAAAGAATTTCTCACATGTTGATCGCGGCAGCAATCGAATCGAACTTCGAACACGCTCAATATCATTGGCCTTAGCCTTAGAGTCCGGGACATAGTCCACTCAGCCACTGAACATCTCTCGCAGTCGTCGATAATGGTGATACATTAGACAAAACGACAAGACGCAATATGCATTCTTAGTTCGTGCCAAAAAAATCAAGAAGCACATGTAATGAAATTTGGTACGCGCTAGAAATGCATACCTATACCTATTGCCTACGGTATACTATGATAATCCATGGCTTTATACGGTAAATACGCTGTGGCTGCGGCCGGGCTGCACGGTATTTTGACCGGACATATCCAGTTCGTGGCGATTTTGAGGGCTGTTGTTGTTTTTGGCGTAGCGACACTTTTATGTGTTGTTGCTGCAGCCGGGTTGTACGGTATTTTGTACAGACAAAAATTGAGAGCCGATGTTGTTGTTTTTGGCGTAGCGGAGGTTTTGCGGCGGCAAGAACTTTCTCGAAGGCTGTGATAGATATGTATGGTTTGTGATAGAGTCGGGGTATATACGGTAACTCCCGCCTTTTTTGTTAGCTGACAGAAGGATTTTGTTTTATGCTCATAATTTCTTAAATAACTTCTGTGATTATTGTCCGATCGGATTGCAATTTGGAGGATACGTAGATAACTCATTAAACTTATGGTAGTTGTAGCTTTTATACAGCGCTTACAAATTGAGTTCAAAAATAAAATTTTTGATTTACGGGGGCGGTGGGCGTGGCACCTAACATTTGAAATAAACTTGATCAGCTTATAGTAAGAATATATATACTTTATGGGGTCTCTCACTCCTCCTTCTGCCTGTTACATACATTTGCACAAAGTTAGTATACCCTTTTTTCACCATTTTCAATGGTCGAAGGGTATAAAAAGTTACCCATTTGTTTACCTTGTTGTCAGTGATGCGTCTTTTGGTGTAAATACCTATCGGTAGACTATCGGTATTTTAGTGCGGACTGCAGGGCTGGAGGAAAGACCCCTCCCCAAGTGCTGTTGAGTTAGCTGGCACTACCAACAAGAAAGCAGTCAGTAACATAATGGCGCCTATTTCGAAAAGGAGCAAAAATGTAGGCCAGTTAATTCTGTGCCGAAATCTTTGCTAAAATCGATAATCAGCGGTATTTAGACGCCTCGCTGTAGCTGTAGTTTTGCTGATGTGACTCAGCTGATAACAAACTGCGGTACGTTTAATGTTCATATTCATAATTGCGCAGGGAGTTGTGGATTGAGCAACATCACTAAGTAGAGGTATTTCGCATTGTTATATAGACATACACGGATGTATATACATGTATATGAATTGTTAGAAGCAAAATAATCATATATATATATATGTATATGTATCTAATAATAATTATCAAATAATTTACTTTTATAGTTTGTCTATTTATTGTCTTTTCAATCTGCAAGTATTTTTCGTCTAGAAACAACTAATTTCCACAATAGCGAACGCAGGCAGAAAATACAAATTCATACCAACAACTACAGGATCATCACATAAATATTATGTACCCAATACTTTACACATTTTGTACTTGTACATGAATATAATCATATATTATTACCAGACTGTAGAAGTTTTAAGAAACAAACACACCAGACTGTAGAAGTTTTAAGAAACAAATAATTGTCAAAAAAATAACCCATAAATGTCATAGTTTTAATAACTTTATTGTAAAAATAAGCCACAAACTACACCTACTTTGCTGATACCAACAGCCAACATTCAACAACACCTAATAAGGAGCACTCTCCATAACGTAGACTTCATCTACACCACAAACCCAAGAGGCCATCATTTACAATAAACATCAATTCAAAACATAATACATCTACATCTACACCCAATAATCACCCATACACTAAGATCCACTAAAAAATTTTAATAAAGACATATGTATTTAGGCCATGCATTTTAAAAAATTCATGGTCTATTGTGTTTATCGGAACGGAAATGTGCGTAACAGGCAGAAGGAGGCATCTCCGACCCAATAAATTATATATATTCAGAATCAGTATCAGTAGCCGAGTCGATTGCGCGATGTCTGTCTATCCGTCTGTCTGTCTGTATGAACACCTGGATCTCAGAAACTATAAGAGCTAGAGTCATCAAATTTAGTGACAGCATACGTATATATTGCAGTGTCTCAAAGTTTTTTTAAAATTTGGACACGCCCCTTTCCGCATCTGTAATTCAGTAATAACTATTGAAAAACTACATTATTAACTCAACAACCAACGTTGTATATGTAAGTTATGAACTCTCTCTAAGTATCTTCCCCCTTCCCCTACTGACCGCCGCTCTTATACGCGCTCCCCCCGCTGGATGCAAACGCCGCATTCAGCACTGGAGCCGGAGCTCTGGAGAGAACCAGCACCGATGCTAGAAGGCATTTATGGAGACCTGGCAACCCTTAAATTGCCAATCACATTTACTTAAATCTTAATTTGCTAGAAATTAATCTGTAATCGATATCCTGGGAATCATCGCTAGTTTTTTCTTTTCCATCGCCAACTGTCAACCACTCTCTTCCCTTTTCATCGCCTACCGTCAGCCACATTGGACGTGCAGCTCCCGAAATCACAACCGTAATCCGAATAAATCTGTAATCTGGTTAACCATCAATTGTTAAAATTAATTCGAAAGTCAATGAAAACGGTTCTTAAACACAACGCTTGATTTCATTTGGGGAAGGTGAGGTAAGCGGCTACGGGAGCCGTAGCAATACAAGCAAGAAATAGCCTTGCTTAACTGGCGCCCGAGCAGTCAGAACTTCTGACTCCAAACAATGGTTACTAACCTAACAAAAAAATATGAAAAAATCAATTTAAATAAGAAAATGTGAATCACATTACAATGAGAAAAATAAAAAAATCAATTAAAACAAGAAAAAGTGAACCACGATATGAGGTAAAAAAAAGTTAACGGCAAGTGACAATGTGACAGTGATGTGTTAGTGTACCATGAAGATAAAAAAAACGACCACCCGCCGCGGTGAGAATGCCTTTACGGCTTGTAGCGGGAACAACATTCTGCACGGGCGCAAAACGTCGTACATAACGAAACGAAAGACCACCCGCCGCAGCGTTAATGTTGTCTCCGTCCGGGAGTCACATTTTACGCAGGCGCAAAGTGTCTCCCTTAAATACTAAATGAAAAAGACCTATGTAACAACACACTGCGGCGATTTGACCACAGCCCCTGTAGCCTATTCGCGAGTGCAAGTTCATAGTGTCAAACTAACACTTAAACTCCCTTGAAGAATACAAATAATAAAATAAGCCGTGAACTGTGATTAAAGCGTGTGGTAATCTGCTGGATAGGCTGAGAGGTGCGGAGGCACCCGAAAAAGCTGCACAGTGGATTGTGTGGCAACCGTACCTTAGTAGGCCAAGGCCAAAAAGGGAAAATACGGACCACCGTGCCCAGTGCTAGGCTTCACTTAACATAGAACTCGTCCGTCACTGCCGTAATACAATTAATTAATTAACAACAAAAAATAACAAATACAAAGAAAAAAATACGAATACGAATACTAATACAATTAATCCATTAATAACAAAAAATAACGAATACATAGTGTTCAGGCACCAGCATTAACATGTGATGATACTGCACTAAACTGCACGGCACTGTACCGCTGTACAGTGCAAGTGCTAGCAGGCACAAGATGTTGTCCCATGCAGCGATCCCTTATCTGTGTTTACGACCGGCCACAACATTTTATGACCTCACGTACACACATGTTTACGATAAGTAAAAAGGGATCGCAGCTATGTATTTTGTATTGAATAATAATTATCCCATGCTGCGTCTTTCAAGTGCAGCATATACAAATAGAGATAAGTAAAATAACCACCACCGCGGTTTCTTACAACACCGCATTAGATTTAAGAAACAGTTCTAAATAAACTAGCAAACTGTAGAGACCTACAATCTTCTACATAAGCAGTGAAAATAAACTAATAAAAGTGTTTAGAAGTATGTTGTCACAAAATTTGATGACTAGCTTTTTTAGTTTCTGAGATCCAGGTGTTCATACAGACAGACAGACGGACAGACAGACATGGCTCAATCGACTCGGCTACTGATACTGATTTAGAATATATATAGTTTATGGGGTCGGAGATGCCTCCTTCTGCCTGTTACGCACATTTCCGTTCCGACAAACACAATAGACCATGAATTTTTTTAAAATCCATGTCCTAACTACAATATGAACTTAACAACCAAAGTTGTATATCTTACATGACAAATAACTTGCCACGGGCGTTATGTGAAAAATTCATTTAAATCGGACTATAAATAAGTGAGATATGATACGAATTAAACTCACTTTGAACACAGCATTTTAAACTTTTTATTTGCATTGTATAGTTTCAGAATTGGTTCACAATGCAGCTTTGACGATGGGTAAACAAGTGAGGCATTGGCCGAGTCTTTAGAGTGGCGGAAGGCAATTTCAAAAGACTGTGAGAGAGTGCGTGAGTTCAACCCCCGGCGGGGCGGATGAAATGAATGTTTATTAATTATTTCTTATTTTATTTTGTTTATTTATTTTATTCTAATAGACTAAAAGAAAAGTTACAGTCAAGCGGGCTGTGATATATCCGCTACAAGCAAATTAAATTATTTAATTACATTTAAATATAAATAAAAAAATTTACCATTATTTTGTTTTCATATTTATGATGCAATATGAAAGACAATAAAATTATAATAGTTATAAATAGTATTAATTACTCATAAATAAAGTTTATTATTTTTATTTTATTTAGCACGCATCAAAAAAACGCGAGCTAATGCGTTCTTCAATGCCGTCACTCTTTCCGTATTTTGTCTGCTATGACATTGCAAGTTCAGTAAGATTCCAATTGGATGTTTCCTATTTTGTTTTGCTTTCAATCTTTTGCAATTAGAATGCTAGAAAATAACAGAGATCATAAGCCCTTGTAAAGTTATGAATGTCGAGTGGGACGCCTATACATACATATCTGCATAACCATATGTACATATGTATTGGCGTCCCACTTCAACACACATTGTTGCACGATTGTATATACATAAATATGTACAATTAGTTTTGAAGTTGATGTTGTGTACCGACGAAAGAAATCTAAGTTCTAATTACATATATTGCGTAACTAAAACTTAAAAATCGCCTACTGCCGCCCGCCCCTCTTTAATGTTTTGAGCTTTTAATTTATTTTAAAAAAATTATGAAATACAAAAGAATTTCTCACATGTTGATCGCGGCAGCAATCGAATCGAACTTCGAACACGCTCAATATCATTGTCGTCGATAATGGTGATACATTAGACAAAACGACAAGACGCAATATGCATTCTTAGTTCGTGCCAAAAAAATCAAGAAGCACATGTAATGAAATTTGGTACGCGCTAGAAATGCATACCTATACCTATTGCCTACGGTATACTATGATAATCCATGGCTTTATACGGTAAATACGCTGTGGCTGCGGCCGGGCTGCACGGTATTTTGACCGGACATATCCAGTTCGTGGCGATTTTGAGGGCTGTTGTTGTTTTTGGCGCAGCGACACCTTTATGCGTTGTGGCTGCAGCTGGGTTGTACGGTATTTTGGCCGGACATATCCAGTTCGTGGCGATTTTGACGGCTGGTGTTGTTTTTGGCGTAGCGACACTTTTATGTGTTGTTGCTGCAGCCGGGTTGTACGGTATTTTGTACAGACAAAAATTGAGAGCCGATGTTGTTGTTTTTGGCGTAGCGGAGGTTTTGCGGCGGCAAGAACTTTCTCGAAGGCTGTGATAGATATGTATGGTTTGTGATAGGGTCGGGGTATATACGGTAACTCCCGCCTTTTTTGTTAGCTGACAGAAGGATTTGGTTTTATGCTCATATTTTCTTAAAAAACTTCTGTGATTATTGTCCGATCGGATTGCAATTTGGAGGATACGTAGATAATTCATTAAACTTAGTTGTAGCTTTTATACAGCGCTTACAAATTGAGTTCAAAAATAAAATTTTTGATTTACGGGGGCGGTGGGCGTGGCACCTAACATTTGAAATAAACTTGATCAGCTTATAGTAAGAATATATATACTTTATGGGGTCTCTCACTCCTCCTTCTGCCTGTTACATACATTTGCACAAAGTTAGTATACCCTTTTTTCACCATTTTCAATGGTCGAAGGGTATAAAAAGTTACCCATTTGTTTACCTTGTTGTCAGTGATGCGTCTTTTGGTGTAAATACCTATCGGTAGACTATCGGTATTTTAGTGCGGACTGCAGGGCTGGAGGAAAGACCCCTCCCCAAGTGCTGTTGAGTTAGCTGGCACTACCAACAAGAAAGCAGTCAGTAACATAATGGCGCCTATTTCGAAAAGGAGCAAAAATGTAGGCCAGTTAATTCTGTGCCGAAATCTTTGCTAAAATCGATAATCAGCGGTATTTAGACGCCTCGCTGTAGCTGTAGTTTTGCTGATGTGACTCAGCTGATAACAAACTGCGGTACGTTTAATGTTCATATTCATAATTGCGCAGGGAGTTGTGGATTGAGCAACATCACTAAGTAGAGGTATTTCGCATTGTTATATAGACATACACGGATGTATATACATGTATATGAATTGTTAGAAGCAATATAATCATATATATATATATGTATATGTATCTAATAATAATTATCAAATAATTTACTTTTATAGTTTGTCTATTTATTGCACAGGCCCACAAAAAAAAAAAAGTTTCATGATCTGGGTAAGCGGCATATGCAGTTATATGTATTTTGGGTCGCTGAATCCGAATCCGAGGTCAGAATTTCGCCATCACGTCTAGACTTCGACATAACCTCACAAAACTGAAAAACCTTAAAATATCCCCCAAAAGATATAGAATCCTGATCTGAGCATGCGATATATGTTTTATCATGTATTTTGTCCTTCTAAGTCAGAATCCGAAGTCAAAATTTACGTAGCACGTGTGAGTTTTGACTTAACCTCAAAAAACTCGAAAAAAATTTGAAACCCCAAAAAATAATGGAAGGTCATGATCGGGTCATGCGATATATGTTTCTATATGTTTTTAGACCTTCCGAATCCGAATCCAATGTCAAAATCAGTCAATCATGTCTGAAATTCAACCTAACCTAAAAAATTTTTGAAAAAATTCCAAAATTTTAAATTTTTTTGATAATTTATTACTGCATTTGTGCTAATATGTAAAATTACGTATTTAGTTCATGTTTTTTATAAGTTAAAATACAGTTTTGAAGTAATAAATCAGTACTCATATGAACCTATTCCGAATACTGATAAAATAATGCTCAAAAGGGGGTGTATTCAAAAAGAAAGCTAATTTTATATTAAATTTGAATACACCCTAATCCAATATTAAAAAAAGTAAAAAATTTTGGAAGATTTTAAAAAAATTTTTTAGGTTAGGTTAAAATTCTAAAGTGATAGGCTAATTTGTTTCTCGGATTCGGATTCGGAAGGTCCAAAAACATATAGAAACATATATCGCATGACCCGATCATGACCCCCCATTATTTTTTGGGGTTTCAAATTTTTTTCTAGTTTTTTGAGGTTAAGTCGAAACTCACACGTGCTACGTAAATTTTGACTTCGGATTCGGACTTAGAAGGACAAAATACATGATAAAACATATATCGCATGCTCAGATCAGGATTCTATATCTTTTGGGGGATATTTTAAGGTTTTTCAGTTTTGTGAGGTTATGTCGAAGTCTAGACGTGATGGCGAAATTCTCACCTCGGATTCGGATTCAGCGTCCCAAAATACATATAACTGCATATGCCGCTTACCTAGATCATGAAACTTTTTTTTTTTTGTGGGCCTGTGTTGTCTTTTCAATCTGCAAGTATTTTTCGTCTAGAAACAACTAATTTCCACAATAGCGAACGCAGGCAGAAAATACAAATTCATACCAACAACTACAGGATCATCACATAAATATTATGTACCCAATACTTTACACATTTTGTACTTGTACATGAATATAATCATATATTATTACCAGACTGTAGAAGTTTTAAGAAACAAACACACCAGACTGTAGAAGTTTTAAGAAACAAATAATTGTCAAAAAAATAACCCATAAATGTCATAGTTTTAATAACTTTATTGTAAAAATAAGCCACAAACTACACCTACTTTGCTGATACCAACAGCCAACATTCAACAACACCTAATAAGGAGCACTCTCCATAACGTAGACTTCATCTACACCACAAACCCAAGAGGCCATCATTTACAATAAACATCAATTCAAAACATAATACATCTACATCTACACCCAATAATCACCCATACACTAAGATCCACTAAAAAATTTTAATAAAGACATATGTATTTAGGCCATGCATTTTAAAAAATTCATGGTCTATTGTGTTTATCGGAACGGAAATGTGCGTAACAGGCAGAAGGAGGCATCTCCGACCCAATAAATTATATATATTCAGAATCAGTATCAGTAGCCGAGTCGATTGCGCGATGTCTGTCTATCCGTCTGTCTGTCTGTATGAACACCTGGATCTCAGAAACTTTAAGAGCTAGAGTCATCAAATTTAGTGACAGCATACGTATATATTGCAGTGTCTCAAAGTTTTTTTAAAATTTGGACACGCCCCTTTCCGCATCTGTAATTCAGTAATAACTATTGAAAAACTACATTATTAACTCAACAACCAACGTTGTATATGTAAGTTATGAACTCTCTCTAAGTATCTTCCCCCTTCCCCTACTGACCGCCGCTCTTATACGCGCTCCCCCCGCTGGATGCAAACGCCGCATTCAGCACTGGAGCCGGAGCTCTGGAGAGAACCAGCACCGATGCTAGAAGGCATTTATGGAGACCTGGCAACCCTTAAATTGCCAATCACATTTACTTAAATCTTAATTTGCTAGAAATTAATCTGTAATCGATATCCTGGGAATCATCGCTAGTTTTTTCTTTTCCATCGCCAACTGTCAACCACTCTCTTCCCTTTTCATCGCCTACCGTCAGCCACATTGGACGTGCAGCTCCCGAAATCACAACCGTAATCCGAATAAATCTGTAATCTGGTTAACCATCAATTGTTAAAATTAATTCGAAAGTCAATGAAAACGGTTCTTAAACACAACGCTTGATTTCATTTGGGGAAGGTGAGGTAAGCGGCTACGGGAGCCGTAGCAATACAAGCAAGAAATAGCCTTGCTTAACTGGCGCCCGAGCAGTCAGAACTTCTGACTCCAAACAATGGTTACTAACCTAACAAAAAAATATGAAAAAATCAATTTAAATAAGAAAATGTGAATCACATTACAATGAGAAAAATAAAAAAATCAATTAAAACAAGAAAAAGTGAACCACGATATGAGGTAAAAAAAAATTAACGGCAAGTGACAATGTGACAGTGATGTGTTAGTGTACCATGAAGATAAAAAAAACGAACACCCGCCGCGGTGAGATTGCCTTTACGGCTTGTAGCGGGAACAACATTCTGCACGGGCGCAAAACGTCGTACATAACGAAACGAAAGACCACCCGCCGCAGCGTTAATGTTGTCTCCGTCCGGGAGTCACATTTTACGCAGGCGCAAAGTGTCTCCCTTAAATACTAAATGAAAAAGACCTATGTAACAACACACTGCGGCGATTTGACCACAGCCCCTGTAGCCTATTCGCGAGTGCAAGTTCATAGTGTCAAACTAACACTTAAACTCCCTTGAAGAATACAAATAATAAAATAAGCCGTGAACTGTGATTAAAGCGTGTGGTAATCTGCTGGATAGGCTGAGAGGTGCGGAGGCACCCGAAAAAGCTGCACAGTGGATTGTGTGGCAACCGTACCTTAGTAGGCCAAGGCCAAAAAGGGAAAATACGGACCACCGTGCCCAGTGCTAGGCTTCACTTAACATAGAACTCGTCCGTCACTTCCGTAATACAATTAATTAATTAACAACAAAAAATAACAAATACAAAGAAAAAAATACGAATACGAATACTAATACAATTAATCCATTAATAACAAAAAATAACAAATACATAGTGTTCAGGCACCAGCATTAACATGTGATGATACTGCACTAAACTGCACGGCACTGTACCGCTGTACAGTGCAAGTGCTAGCAGACACAAGATGTTGTCCCATGCAGCGATCCCTTATCTGTGTTTACGACCGGCCACAACATTTTATGACCTCACGTACACACATGTTTACGATAAGTAAAAAGGGATCGCAGCTATGTATTTTGTATTGAATAATAATTATCCCATGCTGCGTCTTTCAAGTGCAGCATATACAAATAGAGATAAGTAAAATAACCACCACCGCGGTTTCTTACAACACCGCATTAGATTTAAGAAACAGTTCTAAATAAACTAGCAAACTGTAGAGACCTACAATCTTCTACATAAGCAGTGAAAATAAACTAATAAAAGTGTTTAGAAGTGTACTTTCATTACATTTTTTGGTCCTTCGAGACGTCCGCGAGTGTACCAAGTAAAAATCTAGTGAAAATTCTGTTTTGCATTCTTTTGTATTCTTGGCTAACATCAACAAGTTGTGAGTCGAGGCACAGCTAGATCAACCAGGCGATCGAACAAAAAATATCTCCAACGGTTAGCCAAGTTAATTCAAAAGTTTAAAATAAAAAGCAAATCAGAATGATGTCCGAACAAAAGTTGGCACTGCTAAAAAGGCAAAAGAAGTGCTACAACAAATCCAGGAGCTACTAGCGGAGAGAGGAAACTCATCGAGCGTGAAGGAATTAAGCGCCAAATTCAAGAGCAACCACACGTCGCTGGTAAGGATTGGGCCTGTCGATCATCAATACTTCAACGAGAAGGTTTATGAGTCCAAAATGGCTGAAGTCCGTAGTTACTTGGAGTCGGAAATGAAGGTCGAAGAAGCCACGATTGGCGAAGAACCGTTTCAGCTAGAGGAAACTGGACAAAGGGAGGTGCTGGATACCAGGCCAAGTACCTCTAAAGGATTAAGGGCAAGAGCAAGTGTAATTCGAAGCACGCCTATCCCGGTTCCCTTGGGAGATACCTCGGACACACTAACGAAGCTGTTAACGCAGCATATAGCCGAAGTCAAAGCCGACAAGAAACAAAGCGATGTGACTATCTTGGAAAGCCAAAAGTGCAAATTAAACTGGCTGTGGTCAAAATTGCAAGAGTCACTAAACGCAGATTATGAAAATAATGCCGTTGATATGTCAAGTCTTGTACAAATGGATTGCGATGTCTATGTGTTATCTGACCAACTCGAAAGGAAGATACACAACGTATGCAATAGAGAGGACGACAGACCGGAACTTCCGAAAACGACTGTGCCTACATTTAGCGGAGATCCGAAGGAATGGCAATCGTTCTACGAGATTTTCTCACTTACCATTGATTCGAGGGAAGATATCAGCGATACTAGGAAGCTGAACTACCTACGGACTCACCTCACGGGAGACGCGAGATTAGTCGTTGGACACCTATTAAATGGATCCTCGGCCAATTACAATTTGGCATGGGAGCTGGTATGCAAGCGCTATGCAAATAAGCGCAAAATATTTGCCGATCGCTTCAACCAGCTGATGGACTTGGAACTGCTGAAGAATCATAATGAAGGCAGTATCCGCCCAAATATTGATTCGACGTTTCTCTACAGAGGTCTTACAACTATACGAACAACACGTAAGGAAGGCCAGAGAGATTCAGTCTCTGCAAGATGTGCTGGGTTTTATTGAACAGCTACATATTTCAATAGACTCAATGCAGAATAATGCCCCCTATAAAGAAACCAAAAGGACAAGCAATAAGAAATGTCGATTTTGCCAAAAAGAGGGGCATGAAATAGGAAATTTAAAGCGGAGCCTATTGGAAAGCGTAGAGAGTTTGTATACAAAAACTCGCTTTGCTACAAATGCTTAGGAGCACACAACATAAAGGATTGTAAAAAGACCTGGACATGTGAACGGTGCCCTAAGGCACATCATAACTGGCTTCACGACGATAGAGCCAAAAATCAGGTCGTAACTAGCAATTGCCTTAAACAGAATAAAGGGCAAGATACGTTACTGGCCACAGCTCTTGTTCTAGTAAAAAACAAAACTGGAAATTATGAGCAGTTGAGAGCCCTTATTGATGGAGGCTCACAAAAAACTCTAATATCAGAGGAAGCAGTGCAACTTCTGAAACTTCAGAGGACGAAAAGCAATATAGAAGTCCAGGGGATTTCAGAAGGCGTCGACGTGGTGAAAAGTAGTGTGCGACTAGAAATAAAACCAAGGTTTGCAAGTAGTTTTCAAGCGACAACGCAAGCCTTGGTTCACCCAAAGCTGCGAAGAGCTCTACCAAGCAAACAAATAAATATAAACGTTGCCAAGGACTGGAAGAGCTGCGAGCTAGCCGACCCACACTTCAACGAGCCTAGTAGGATCGACCTTATAATAGGAGTTGACCTGCTGCCGTCGATCATGACAGGAAAAATTAAAAGAGTCAAACAGATCTTGGGACAGAAAACCAACCTTGGATGGATAGTCTCTGGGCAATTATCCAGAGAGTGCAATAAGAAGGTGATCAGCGCAGCTACAACAATACGGTTGGATGATCTCGAGCGCTTCTGGGAATTAGAAAGCGATACCAACGAACGAGAAGAAGACCTAGAGTGTGAAGAACACTTCCAGAAAACCACTACGTGGGATAATGAAGGTCGGCTTGTAGTTTCCATACCTTTCCGCAAAGAGTGTGAGCTCGGAGACTCTAGAAAACAAGCTATGGCTAGACTCCTTCAAATGGAGAAACGGTTCAAGAGGAGTCCACAGATCTTCAACGATTACAGTGCCTTTATGGAAGAGTACGTAAGACTGGGGCACATAGAACCGGTCAACTCAAGTGGAAAAGGGAAATACTACTACTGCAAAAACCTCCAATGGATTGAGCCTCAATGATGTGATGCTCGTCGGTCCTAGAATACAAAAGGACATTTTTGATATCTTGCTAAAATGGCGACAATGGCAATACGTGATGACAGCTGACATCGAGAAAATGTATCGCCAAATTAAAATAGCCAAAGAAAGGGCCTGTCAAGACTGACGGGTACACAGCGTGGACGTCGATCTCTGGACTGGATTGGATCCGCCTGGAAGTGGATTGCGGGCTCACCGGATGTGTCGGACTGGGACGCATTCTTCATGCTCAGGAAAATGTCGTAAAATCGGCCAACCAACAAGTGCGGATAAACGCTGGACTATTTGATGGCTCACACGAGTCCCTGAGGCAACTGAACGAGGCTACTGCGATCGACGGTTGTACGATTGCCATCGACGAAGATGTACACACGGCTACGACCCTATTGCACAAGGCCTTGATCATCGATAGTCAGGTCGGCGAGCTGACTCAAGCGTGCCAGTGGGCTAAGTCGGGGATCGTCAACTCCCGCTTACTGGACCACGAGGAGGTACAGGCGATTTTGACTGATGTCAGGAACTTGCCGTACCAGAATGCAGTCGAAACACTGGAGTTTTCCGGCCTGTCTGCGATTACTAATGGAACGGCGCTTCTGTACATTCTGGCCATGCCTAAGGTCGCCCCCAAGGACTACCGTTTACTTCTTCTCCTTCCTGCAACCCTCGCCGTAAACTTCGAGGAAACCTATGCCATGGTGGACGATTGCCTCTCCATGGGCAACACCACTGTTTGTCCGGAAAAAAGTCTCCTGAAGATGGACGAAATCGGCTGCATCCCCAAGCTATTGAAGGGTGCTCAGGCTAGATGTGAATTCCTCAAGAATAACGAGGCTCGGATAGAACTGGTCGAGGACGGTAGAATGTTCTTGTCCAACTTCAACGGGACATTGGAAGCTGGACCCAGCACCCACAGCTTAGGTGGAACCTACATAGTCCAGTTCGCTAATGTGACAAACAGCACCACGGACCCGGAGACGTTAGACGCTGGCAGGGCACCCAAAGCCCTATAATCTGCGGGACGCAGATCTTGAGGGGGGAGGAGTTATGAACTCTCTCTAAGTATCTTCCCCCTTCCCCTACTGACCGCCGCTCTTATACGCGCTCCCCCGCTGGATGCAAACGCCGCATTCAGCACTGGAGCCGGAGCTCTGGAGAGAACCAGCACCGATGCTAGAAGGCATTTATGGAGACCTGGCAACCCTCAAATTGCCAATCACATTTACTTAAATCTTAATTTGCTTAAAATTTATCTGTAATCGATATCCTGGGAATCATCGCTAGTTTTTTCTTTTCCATCGCCAACTGCCAACCACTCTCTTCCCTTTTCATCGCCTACCGTCAGCCACATTGGACGTGCAGCTCCCGAAATCACAACCGTAATCCGAATAAATCTGTAATCTGGTTAACCATCAATTGTTAAAATTAATTCGAAAGTCAATGAAAACGGTTCTTAAACACAACGCTTGATTTCATTTGGGGAACCTATCTACTTACAAGGTGAGGTATGCGGCTACGGGAGCCGTAGCAATACAAGCAAGAAATAGCCTTGCTTAACTTGTATCTTACATGACAAATACCTTGCCACGGGCGTTATGTGAAAATTTCATTTAAACACAAGCATACCGAAGTTCAAATCTAGCGTCAGACACATAGCATTTTAAACTTTTTATTTGCATTGTATGGTAATAGAATTGGTTCACAATGCAGTTTTGCCGATGGGCCAACGAGTGAGGCAATGGTCGAGTGGTTAGAGTGGCGGACGGCAAATTCAAAAGACTGTGAGGAGAGTGCGTGAGTTCAACTCTCGGTTGAGGTGGGTACGAATTTTTATCTATTAATTATTATTTTTATTATTTTATTTTGTTTATTTATTTTATTCTAATAAACTAAAAGAAAAGTTACAGTCCAGCGGGCTGTGATATAGCCGCTACAAAGAAATTAAATTATTTTATTAAATTTCTATAAAAATAAAAAAAACTTGCATTATTTTGTTTTCATATATATTATTCAATATGAAAGACCATCAAAGTATAATAGTTATAAAAAATATTAATTATTTATAAATAAAATTTACTACTTTTATTTTATTTAGCACGCATCAAAAAAACGCGAGCTAATGCGTTCTTCAATGCCGTCACTCTTTCCGTATTTTGTCTGTTATGACCTTGCAAGTTCAATGAGATTCCAATTGGATGTTTCCTATTTTGTTTTGCTCTCAATATTTTGCAATTAGAATGCTAGAAAATAACAGAGATCATAAGCCCCTCTAAAGGTATGAATGGCGAGTGGGACGCCCATGTCCACATGTATATATTGGCGTCCCACTTCAACACACATTATTGCACGAATATATACATACATATGTACAATTAGATTTGTAGTTGCTATTGTGTACCGACGAAAGAAAACTAAGTTCTAATTACATATATTGCGTAACTAAAACTTAAAAATCGCCTACTGCCGCCGCCCCTCTTTAAATTTGTTGAACTTTTAATTTATTTAAAAAAAATTATGAAAAACAAAGGCATCTACGAACCTCGAACACGCTCAATATCATTGGCCTTAGAGTCCGGGACATAGTCCATTCAGCCACGGAACATCTCTCGCAGTCGTTGAAAATGGTAAGACATTAGACAAAACGACAAGACGCAATATGCATTCTTAGCTCGTGCCAAAAAAATCAAGAAGAAGCACATGTAATGAAATTTTGTACGCGTTAGAAATGCATACCTATTGCCTACAGTTACCATAATAACACAACCCCAAAAAAAAAATACAATCGCTACAGTCAGGAGCTGACTGTATAAGGCCATGGATTACACAACCCCACAAAAAAAAAAGTTTGTCATGATCTGGGTATGCGGCATAAGCAGTTATATGTATTTTGGGTCGCTGAATCCGAATCCGGGGTCAGAAATTCTCCATCACGTCTGGATTTCGACCTAACCTCAAAAAACCGAAAAACCTTTGGATATCCCCCAAAAGATATAGAATCGTGATCTGGGCATGATTCGGATTCGGATTCGGAAGGTCCAAAAACATATAGAATCATATATCGCATGACCCGATCATGACCCCCAATTATTTTTTGGGCCTTCAAAAATTTTTCGAGTTTTTTGAGGTTAAATCGAAACTCAGACGTGCTATGTAAATTTGGACTTCGGATTCCGACTTAGAAGGACAAAATACATGTTAAAACATATATCGCATGCCCAGATCACGGCTCTATATCTTTTGGGGGATATCCAAAAGTTTTTCAGTTTTTTGAGGTTAGGTCGAATCCAGACGTGATGGAGAATTTCTGAACCCGGATTCGGATTCAGCGACCCAAAATACATATAATTGCATAAGCCGCATACCCAGATCAAAATGCTTCCAAAATGTTTCGAATCCAATGTCAAAACCAGCCAATCACGTTTGAATTTTAATCTAACATAAAAAATTTTAAAAAACTTTCAAAATTTTGAAATTTTTTGATAATTGATTTTGGCATTTATGAAAATATGTATAATCACGTATTTGATTTATGTTTTTTATTAGTTAAAATACAGTTTTGAAGCAAAAATTCATTACTCATATGAATCTATTGCGAATACAAAAGAATTTCCCACATGTTGATCGCGGCAGCAATCGAACTTCGAACACGCTCAATATCATTGGCCTTAGAGTCCGGGACATAGTCCACTCAGCCACTGAACATCTCTCGCAGTCGTCGAAAATGGTGAGACATTAGACAAAACGACAAGACGCAATATGCATTCTTAGTTCGTTCCAAAAAAAACAAGAAGTACATGTAATGAAATTTGGTACGCGCTAGAAATGCATACTTATACCTATTGCCTTCGGTACACTATGATAATCCATGGCCTTATACAGTCAGCTCCTGACTGTAGCGTTTGTATTTTATTGCTTATATTTCTTGAATAAGCTAGTCTTTAAGTTTTTTAAGCGAGACAGCTCTTTTGAAAACCAAGGAGGTTTGCTTGAGCATGTCGTATAGGATAACGGAACACAGATATCAAAAGCAGAGTTTAGGGTGTTATAAAATGTATTAGTCGCAACTGACATATTAGTTGATGCATAAAATTCAGAATGTGAAATTAAAGAATTTAAATTTTCAAAGTCTGCTTTCTTAAAGCAGCGCACGCGATTGCACGGCCTTCCATTTTTATCCACAATACTAATACCCAAGTCAAAATTTACTTCGAAAGTGGGATTATAAGGATCTTCCGGAAGGGAAAGGGGTTGTACCCTGTCTACAATCACCTTGGAAGGATCAGAGGTGAAACATAAGTCAAGCAATCTGTTCAGAGAGTTTTTGACATGATTGACCTGCGAAAAAGACATGTCAAACAAACCGTCAAATAGGTCATGTTGCCGGGAAGGCAAAAAGGAAGTTTCCTTCAGCACTAGATGTCCAATTACATTCTAGGATATTAAAGTCGCCCAGGACTATAAAGTGATCTCTGTCTGATAACAGGTTAAAAATAGTCTTAATTGCAGACAAGTGTTACAAGTAGACTGATAATTCCGATGACGGCGGGATATAGGAGCAGGTTATATACATGAAAAAACCGGGAAAGTGTAGTTTTACACAAATTAGTTCAATATCAAATTGAAACTCCGGTTGTAAAAGGTCCAACTCAATGTTGGAGTCTACTGCAATCAGTACTCCACCACCTCGTCGGTCAGGTCGATCAAGCCTGTTTGTTGTATACCTACATATGTATCTGGAAAGACTTCAGAGCTTAGGATCTCTGGTTTTAACCAGGTTTCGGTAAAAGCAATAATTTTGGAAGAAAAGGCAAGACTATTAAGATAAAGACTAGAGATTTTACTACAGAGACATCTAACATTTTGATAGGAAAGAATTAAAGAAGAAATTTTTTTTGTAAGACACCTGACATTTTCGGAGGCATGAAGAAAAGAAAAGTTCAGTTTTTTGAAGACTTTGAATTGTTTGCATTTTTTGGCGATGTAACGGCCAGCGTGGGAAGATTAACTGCAGTTCGGCTTTTTTGTTTAGGAGTAAACTCCTTAACAATAAGGTCCGGCGGCCAAAAGAAAGTAGCGCAAACGTCTTTAAACTGTTCTGCTGGGAGACTAATTTGAAGGAAGAAATGTCGCGCTTGAATTTAAAGTTGAATTTTTCAACTGTGAAGTTATTTAAAGGGAGCTTTGCGAGGATGTACTATTGTACATCCTCTGTGGTAGTGGCTGGCGCCAAACGAGAGATAAACACCAATTTTTTGGGTTTAATCGCAATCAGAGGATTTATACTCTGTGCCTTTGTAGCAGGCATTATTGCGGGAACATTTCCCTTTATGTTCTTGTCATTGCTCGTAATGGGAGTAGGCACAAGAGGAGGAGCAAGAGGTTTGGGTGCGATAACTTTGCTGCTAGATTTTTTTTTGTGCAGTTAGAAGAGCAAGACGGTATAGGGGAGAGTAGGCTTAGAAGATCAGGAGAAGAAGCCTGAGGACCTTTAAATTCGTAGAGACCGAATCTACAGGAACCCTCAAAGGAGCCGGTGGTTTGCTAGGAACCTTTAAGGCTCTAAAAATTGGCCTCCATCTCCAGAAATTCAGATTGGAGATTAGAGAAAGCTGTGCGTATCTTATAAAACCCAATTTTGGTTTTTTTATGGATTATCCGTAATTCGGATTCAGCCACACGACACGTTTCACACGACCATTTGAGACCAGTATTGGCTTGGACGGCGTCCATAACCCGCACAGTTAGGCCACAGCATTTTAAGTGACAAAAATTATCACAGAGCCAGCAACCAATGTGATCCGCCGTAGGATCAGAAGAGCATAAGCAAATTGCTGCGCAGCACGACACCATGGTTGTGAGAATTAATATGCCTTTAAAATGTAGGTGACAACGAAGAGCAAATAGAAGACAGAGTAATGAAACAAATTTCTTGAGAGAGCAAGAAACAGTTACAGCGCCGAACCAGGCAAGCAAGCAAGTACGACAATAAAACTGCAAAACTAGCGAGCACAACGAAGTAAACAAAACAACAACAGCTGTGGCGTTTACAACAACAGCACTACACAGCTTACTCAGAGAGAAATATAATTTCGGGAGAGCGGGAGAGCGTAGGAATGTTAATTAAAAACAGAAACCAAAAACTTGACGCCAAAGACGCACAAGTGAAAAATAAGCAAGTTCTTCTTCCCAAGCCTCCGAAAAAAAACTGAAGCGACAGCGAAGGCATGCGAAACTTCCAAAATATCCAAGTATGACAGACACCCGAACAACGGAGAAATCCAACCAACTTCCATACCTACTTATCCCGGCCAGGTTATCCATCCTGTCCTACCCAAACTTCAACAAAGAGTTCCAACTAACTACCGACGCATCAAACTATGCTATCGGTGCAGTCCTTGAACAAGATTCTCGACCCAACACCTTTATTTCCCGCACTCTTAAGAAGACCGAAGAAAACTACACTGCAAACGAAAAAGAAATGTTAGCAATAGTATGGGCTCTTCAGAGTTTGCGTATGTACCTGTACGGTACTACCAAGGTGGTGATATACACCGACCATCAACCCCTAACCTTTGCTCTGACCGTTACCAGTTACTACTGCTAACCTCAGAAGAGGAGTCCGAAGAATTTTCCATACCCTTCCCCACTTACCATCGACACATCGTCAAGAGGAAAGAGTATTCAGAAGAAGAGCTAATTCAGATCCTAAAGGATCGATTAGATCCGAAACTCGTAAATGGTTTATTTACCGCAGAAAGAATCATGGGAAAAATACAGAATATATACAGAATATACAGAATAGGTCAGGTATACGCAACAACGGGTGAAAGACATAACTGAGAAAGACGAACAGGATGACATAGTAGCGTAAGAACACATGAGGGCACATAGGAACGCAGCGAAAAACAAATTACAAATAATAAGCAAGTTCTTCTCCCCCAGCCTCCGAAAAAAAACTGAAGCGACAGCGAAGGCATGCGAAACTTCCAAAATATCCAAGTATGACAGACACCCTAACAACGGAGAAATCAAACCAACTCCCATACCTACTTATCCTGGCCAGGTTATCCATATAGACATTTACACCACACAAAAGCAATTCGTACTCACAGCCATAGACAAATTTTCTAAATTCGCCCAAATTAAACTGCTAAAATCAAAAGCCTCAGAAGACTTGAAACACCCGTTAAGGGAAATAATGATAGCCTTCTGTATGCCTAAGTTGATCGTTATGGACAACGAGAAAGCATTTAACTCCGCCAACATAACATTATTGCTGCAAGAACAGGTAAAAGCATCTGTCTACACGACACCACCCTATTCCTCTACCAGTAACGGTCAAGTCGAGAGATTCCACTCGACTCTAACAGAAATTATGAGACGCTTAAGCAAAGACTCTGGCGCAGCCACATTCGAAGAAATAATCTTCAAAGCCGTTCAAGTGTACAATGCATCTGTCCATTCAACAACTAAAGCAAAACCAATAGACATATTTTTCGGCCACCGACAAATCAAAGACCCCCAAACACTAGATTCGGCACGCAAAGAGGTTATCCAAAAATTGAAAAATAAACAGTAAGAAACTATTCTATCCTACAATAAAAAGAAATCTCCCATAAAGCCATACAACGAAGGTGACGTAGTCTATATTAGGATCGATAAAAGGTTAGGTTCCAAATTGTCGTCAAAATACAGAAAAGAAATAGTTGCGGAAGACCGAAACACAACAATTAAAACTCGTTCAGGAAAAGTGGTTCATAAAAATAATATAAAAAAATACAAACGCTACAGTCAGGAGCTGACTGTATAAGGTCATGGATTATCATAGTATACCGTAGGCAATAGGTATAGGTATGCATTTCTAGCGCGTACCAAATTTCATTACATGTGCTTCTTGATTTTTTTGGCACAAACTAAGAATGCATATTGCTTCTTGTCGTTTTGTCTAATGTCTCACCATTTTCGATAAGTGCGATAGATGTTCAGTGGCTGAGTGGACTATGTCCTGGACTCTAAGACCAATGATATTGAGCGTGTTCGAGGTTCGATTGCTGCCGCGGTCAACATGTGAAACTCTTTTGTATTTCATAATTTTTTTAAAATAAATTAAAAGTTCAAAAACATTAAAGAGGGGCGACGGCGGTAGGCGATTTTTAAGTTTTAGTTACGCAATATATGTAATTAGAACTTAGTTTTCTTTCGTCGGTACACAACAACTATTTGTACATATTTATGTATATACACGTATAATCGTGCAATAATGTGTGTTGAAGTGGGACGCCAATACATACATGTGGATATGCAGACATGTATGTATGGGCGTCCCACTCGCACATTCATAACTTTACAAGGGCTTATGATCTATCTCTGGT
Organism: Zaprionus capensis; assembly: GCA_018903675.1. Taxonomy (NCBI): domain Eukaryota; kingdom Metazoa; phylum Arthropoda; class Insecta; order Diptera; family Drosophilidae; genus Zaprionus; species Zaprionus capensis. Next base: position 49,487 of record JAEIFN010000120.1, on the reverse strand, counting down.
ATTTTCTAGCATTCTAATTGCAAAATATTGAGAGCAACACAAAATAGGAAACATCCAATTGGAATCTTACTGAACTTGCAAAGTCATAACAGACAAAATACGGAAAGAGTGACGGCATTGAAGAACGCATTAGTTCGCGTTTTTTTGATGCGTGCTAAATAATATAAAAATACTTAACTTTAATTATAAATAATTAATATTATTTATTGCTATTATAATTTGATTGTCTTTCATATGAAAACAAAGTAATGAACATTTTTTTTATTTTCATTGAAATTTAATTAAATAATTTAATTTGTTTGACTGTAACTTTTCTTTTAGTTTATTAGAATAAAATAAATAAACAAAATAAAATAAAAAAAACAACAAAATAATTAATAAATGAAAGTTCGCACCCGCCTCAACCGGGAGTTGAACACACGCACTCTCTCGCAGCCGTCCGCCACTCTAACCATTCGGCTATTGCCTCACTCCATGGCCCATCGGCAAAGCTGCATTGTGAACCAATTCTGTTACCATACAATGCAAATAAAAAGTTTAATAAAATGCTGTGTGTCTGGCGCTAGATTTGAACTTCGGTATGCTTGCGTAAATTAGGTATGCTTAAGTATGTATGTTCAAAGTGAGTTTAATTCGTATCATATCTCACTTATTTATAGTCCGATTTAAATGAAATTTTCACATAACGTCCGTGGCAACGTATTTGTTATGTAAGATATACAACTTTGGTTGTTGATCTAATATTGTAGTTTTTAAATAGTTATTACTGATTTTCTGAGGCGGGAAGGGGCGTGTCCAAATTTCAAAAAAACTTTGAGAGACTGCAATATATACGTATGTTGTCACAAAATTTGATGACTCTAGCTCTTATAGTTTCCGAGATCCAGGTGTTCATACAGACAGACAGACGGACAGACGGACAGACAGACATGGCTCAATCGACTCGGCTTGTGATCCTGAGCAAGAATATATATAGTTTATGGGGTCGGAGATGCCTCCTTCTGCCTGTTACGCACATTTCCGTTCCGACAAACACAATAGTCCATGAATTTTTTTAAAATCCATGGCCTAAACATGATATTCTTCCAGGTTACTTTTCTTGCCAACATGTTTTGGCATCACGACCATACTAGACTATTCACAGTCACAGCTGATACCCATCAAGACAAGCATCGCAGCAATTCAAAACGGCACATTCAAAATCATTCATGTGTTTGACGTGGAAGAATATGAAACAGCGTTCCATTACCTATCAAACCAAATTAACGAAATAGGAACAACTAATCTATTATACCCATTCCTCGCATTCGAACTCTTAAAAGCAGAGGCAAACCTCAGAAGGCTCAGGCCATTCCAAAGGAAAACAAGGTCAATAGAAATCTTGGGTACAGCTTGGAAACGGTTGGCCGGCACGCCGGACCATAATGATCACGAAATAATTCCAAATAAAAAAAATGAACAACTAGAAAACAACAACAATCAGATTGTAATAAATAGAGTATTAAACGACAGACTAAACCAAATCACTCAAATAAGAAACACAATCATAAACATACAAACGCTACAGTCAGGAGCTGACTGTATAAGGCCATGGATTACACAGGCCAACAAAAAAAAAAAAGTTTCATGATCTGGGTAAGCGGCATATGCAGTTATATGTATTTTAGGTCGCTGAATCCGAATCCGAGGTCAGAATTTCGCCATCACGTCTGGACTTCGACATAACCTCACAAAACTAAAAAACCTTAAAATATCCTCTAAAAGATGTAGAATCCTGATCTGAGCATGCGATATATGTTTTATCATGTATTTTGTCCTTATAAGTCTGAATCCGAAGTCAAAATTTACGTAGCACGTCTGAGTTTCGAGTTAACCTCAAAAAACTCGAAACATTTTTTAAAACCCAAAAAAATATTGGGGGGTCATGATCGGGTCATGCGATATATGCTTCTATATGTTTTTAGACCTTCCGAATCCGAATCCAATGTCAATATCAGCCAATCACGTCTGAATTTCAACCTAACCTAAAAAATTTTTGAAAAATTTCCAAAAGTTTGAATTTTTTGATAATTTATTACTGCATTTGTGCTAATATGTGGAATTACGTATATAATTTATGTTTTTATAGGTTAAAATACAGTTTTGAAGTAATAAATATTTACTCATATGAACCTATTCCGAATACTGATAAAATAATGCTCAAAAGGGGGTATATACAAAAAGAAAGCTTTTTTAATATTAAATTGGAATACACCCTAATCCAATACTAAAAAAAGTTAAAAATTTTGGAAGTTTTTCAAAAATTTTTTAGGTTAGGTTGAAATTCAGACGTGATTGGCTGATATTGACATTGGATTCGGATTCGGAAGTTTTAAACACATATAGAAACATATATCGCATGACCCGATCATGACCCCCATTATTTTTTGGGCTTCAAAAATGTTTGGAGTTTTTTGAGGTTAAGTCGAAACTCAGACGTGCTATGTAAAATTTGACTTCGGATTCGGACTTAGAAGGACAAAATACATGTTAAAACATACACCAGATCATGATTCTATATCTTTTGGGGGATATCCAAAGGTTTTTCAGTTTTTTGAGGTTAGGTCGAAATCCAGACGTGATGGAGAATTTCTGACCGGATTCGGATTCAGCGACCCAAAATACATATAACTGCATATGCCGCATACCCAGATCATGACAATTTTTTTTTTTTGTGGGGTTGTGTAATACTTAAATTCTCTTCGAATTTGCAGGTGTAGATGCATGGCTCGCTTACACAGGGCACGAACCCCATTTTCATCAGAGTACTGTCCAGAGTCTGATTCCACTCACGACCACTCTGCTTCATGCCGTATAAGGATTTGTTCAGCTTCAGTACCCTTTTCGGATATTTGGAGTCTATAAAGCCATCAGGTTGCCTCATAAATATATACTTCATCCTGTAGTTCACTATTAAGGTACGCTGCTGAGAAATCCATTTAATGCATATACATCTCGTGCTCTACGGTTAATGGAATTACCAATCTGATTGACGAATATCTTGCTTCTGGTGAAAATGTCTCCGTATAGTTGATGCCATATTCCTGTCCGCATCCCTTTGTTTTAAACCGTTCCAACTTGCCATATTTGTCGCGCTTTTTGGCAAAAACCCATTTACAGCCAATACGATACATTTCTCACCAGGTTGCAAATCAACTAGGCACCATGTCTTTATGAATTGCACCTGATCGTACTCCTTCTGCATCGCGGCTTTCCATTCGTCTGCTTGCCTCATGTTTAACGCCTCTTTGACACTATTGGGCACTACATCGTGTTCGGTTGTTCCAATGACACTGAGCAGATTATATTCCTTTCGTAGACGCCCTGGAGCTCCAGTTCGAACTAATTTTGGTCTCCCTGGACCCCGTTTTTGTCCAACGACGATTTCTTCTGAGTTTGGTTCAATTTCAATATCATGCTCTTCTGTTGCTTGTGGCTCGACCTCTTCGCCTTGTTCTGTGTCAATCTTCATTATCAATTCACTTGGATCATCCGGAAACTCTTCAACCGATGAATCAGTATCTTGTGCAATTTCGTGTTCCAAAATCACAACATCCCTGGCTTATTTTACATTTTGTGTCTGAGGATTGAAAAGTCGATAAGCTTTAGCGGTATCTGAATACCCCACTATTATATGCTCGATGCCCTTCTGACATAATTTTCTTTTGTGCGTCTTATCCAATACGATACGATACCTTTGTACCAAACATTCTCAAATGGGCCACGCTTGGCTTCTTCCCAAACCACGTCTGGTATGCAGTCATCTCAGGTACTGACGACGTCTCAGATCTATTCCGTAAATATGCTGCGGTCATTATAGCTTCTCCCCACAGTGATTCATTGGCCTTAGTATGCACCAGCATGCTCCTTGCCATCTCCACCAACGTTCTGTTCGCACGCTCAGCAACTCCGTTTTGCTGTGGAGTATGGGGAACTGTTAGTTGTCGCTTAATTCCTTGGCTTACCAAAAAGTTCTCAAATGCGCCGCTCAGGTACTCGCGCCCGTTGTCGCTTCTTATGGCTTTGATCTTCTGTCCAGATTGTTTTTCGACCAACGCTTTGAACTTTTTAAATTTTGCAAAGTCTTGATCTTTCGATTTCAGCATATACACCGTTACGTAACGCGTCTTATCATCAATAAAAGTAGCAAAACATCGTTCGCCGCCTTTCGATACTGTACTTATAGGTCCACAAATGTCAGTATGAATTAATCCCAAAATTTCACGCGATCGATTTTCCGAAGTTTTTACGCAAATTTTGATTTTTGCACATGTCTTGCAGACAAATTCACTCACGTTTCCGGCAACACCAGGCAGACCATACACCATATCACTAAGCATCGAACATATAGAGTACTCAAACAGCGGAACCTACTCATTTGATGCAACGCGGAGACTGGGACCCCTGAACACGAAGTGTTTCAAGAGTGAGCGATCGGCTTTCGTCGTTAGAAACCGCGAGAAGCGCACATCGGCATCAAGTCAGTCGCACAACGACAGCGGAACGATGAGCACGGGTATATTTCTTTGCTCTAGCCATCGTTTCAATGTATGTGTGCTATGTATGCACATGCACGCAAGTAAATGTATGCGTTGCATGTGAAGTTTGGCAATAGGCAATTGCTTCGGCCATCGCGCTGGCAGCCTGAAGTCAATTTTCTGTTTCGGCGTCGAGAGCCAAGAGACTGACACACAGTGGGCAAAAATAATTATTTGGCGGCAATAACTTTTAACATCGGAAAACATGTGAATTTATAATTTATTGAGTAGATAGATTAAATATTCATATTTCTATTCTAATTTTTATATCAAATTTATAATATTGAAAAAAAGTTGTGCAACAACTATAATTTTTCTTTGTTTATGTTTGTACTAAATTTGACAAAATTTATCAGCCAAACTAAAAAATTCGGAATACATCAATATCTATTTATTAAATAAAATTATGCCATAAATCAAGCCACATATTTTCGAAGCTATAAAAGTTTCGCCGCAAGATAACCATTTTTGCCCACTGTGTCTTAGTCTATTGGCTCTCGACGCCGAAACAGAAAATTGACTTCAGGCTGCCAGCGCGCTGGCCAAAGCATTTGCCTGTTGTCAAACTTCACAAGCAACGCATACATTCATATGCGAGCTTGTGCATGCAAATTAACCAACTCGCGAACGCGTGGTGGAAAAAAATTTATTTTATACAGGAAGAAACTTCCGTATTTATTGAATTGAAAACTGAGACTAAAGATACAGATATTTTCTTAAACTAAAGTAACGTCAAAGCTTCTGTCTCGTGGTGAAATAAGGATTTGTTTACAATGGAGCGTGGAGACGCAGATCGTGAGAGCGTTGTTCGTGGAGACGCAGATCGTGAGAGCGTTGTTTATGATACGCCCTTGATCGAGAATTTTGTTGACACTTGAAGAGTTCTAATTAGGATGGTGATCAAGTGGTCAATATTTACGTTTTTGAACTGCGCAGTTTAATAACTGCCTCTTGGAAAAGATTGTTTGTTTAGCGAAAAGCGCTGACAAATTCGGGTATTGTTTATGTTTTTAAGATACTGGCGCAAGAGGATAGCGCTAGAGCAAAAGAATGGGTTCCCAAGTGGCTATGAAAACTGTTTATAATTTCCATATTGAATATAGTGGGACCGAGGGTGATAACTACCCCCTTTCCACAGTGGGCCAGATGATTTTTCTAGCGGGACAAAAGTCACCTTTTTAAATATTTAAATACAGTATTTTTTTGGTTTTTTTTGACTGACAATATCCGTCTGAGCATATACGAGTTTGTATAAGAGTTTTTGTTTATTTACATCATCAGCTGTGAGCTTTCAAAGTGACCATATGTTTCAGCACGTGGTCTGCAAATATTTGGCGTACAGTTTCGTCTTTGTTGATTGTTTTTTAATTGAAACAAAGTAAAACAAATTGATTCAACAACTTCTGTTAACTTTAGGAAAAGGTATGTTCTAAATAAAAACAATCTGTTTGTGACCCGTATTTTTATGTTTAGTAAAAAAAAGTGTTCGAAGTTTGTTATTTTACCAGGTATGGCATTATGCTTGATACTAGCTTATTTGGACTATAACTAACCTTGTTCACTCTTGTTCAAGCTGATTTTAGCAATTATGTATCGTGTGAGTCTTTGTGTCGTTAATATGTTCAGAATTATGTCCAACTTCGACCAACTGTTAAGTCTGTGGCACTTTTTAGGTGAAATGTCAGCCCAAAAGCGCGTGCTTTATACCACTTGGCTTAGCGAAAATGATCCCGCAAAGAGACCTCTGGTTTTAAAAGAATTTGTATTTGGTACAATTTTAAAGAACCGCCAGCTTTCTGAAATGGAATCTGAAACTATTACTAGAAAATTAACTAGTTTTATGAGCCGACTTACAGAAAAATGGAAATCATGTCATTATAAAAAAACATATTTCGAGAAAAAAAAATACAAACGCTACAGTCAGGAGCTGACTGTATAAGGCCATGGATTACCATACCATAGTATACCGTAGGCAATAAGTATAGGTATGCATTTCTAGCGCGTACCAAATTTCATTATATTGTAGTAGGCTGGTAGAGGGTCACACTGTACATCGATGCTTATATAACACATTGACTATGTTAAGCCCATGTATATCGATAATTATGTTAAGCCTATGTTAAACAAAATGTAAAACTAACTTTAAGTCGAAGAGATTCCTTCTGTGTTAGCGTATGAAATAAAGAAGAAGTTGTGTAACGTGAGTGAACCAATTTGCCTTCCACAAATTCAGAAGTGGTCAAACCTACAAAATGGACCAGGCCGATCTCAACAAATTCTCAGTAACCCAATTAAAAAGGTGGCTTTCGGCGTTGGGTTTACCAACTCAAGGTAATAAAGCCGAATTAATGGCTCGTCTAGGGCAAATAACGCCTGAACAACGAGGCCAAGTACCAGAGGAAGAAGATCAGCCCGGCACCAATCCTGAAATTACAGAACGTTCGTCACAGGAAGGCGTTTCCGAGAATATTCCAGATCAAAATGAACTTCTGAGAATCATCACGCAACTGAGGGCAGCGCTTATTACGCAGCAAAATGCTTTGCAACGGGAAGAAGCGCGTGGCGCAATACAACAACAACAGTTAGAAGAGATGCGCGCCACCACACATATTCAGCAACAAGAAGAGACATGCACCTACACGCATATACATCAACAAGAAGAGACGCGCGCCGCCACACACATACAACAAGAGCAGACAGTTGGCAACCGTTACATTTTAGGCAGCCCTGCAAGCCCAATTCATAATTTACCGGGTGGCAACGTTGACAATGCGAACATCTCAACGATCGCTGTCGGAAACGAACTAGGTGGCAACGCTGACGGAAACCAGAGAGAGACGCCATTTATCAGGGCTGGGTCAGCAGTCTCACTATCATATGCCAGAGAATCTGCAATTGACTTCGAGGGAAATATTTGCGCACGCAATTGGGTAGATCACCTCAAAAACATAGGCCAAATTTACAATCTAAATGACGACTGCCTACGGATGTTGTTCGTTCCCAAATTAAAAGGTGATGCGCAGCGTTGGCTACACACCAACCCAACTCGGATGCTAGCTTCTTTCGAAAGGCTGTGTGAGCAACTGATTTTAGCATTTGGAGAAACAACATCCAAATCAGAGCTGCGTCGAAAGTTTGAGCAACGAAAATGGCAAGGAAACGAGCGTTTTACTATATATTTCGAAGAGAAAAGAATGATGTCCCAATCCGTCAACATGGACATGGAGGAACTGCTCGAACATCTCATCGAGGGAATCCCATCGCGAGCTTACGCGATCAAGCCCGCATCCAAAGATTCGCCAATCCGGAGCAAATGCAGTTAGCATTTGCCAATGTACGCCTTCCACAACAAGCCGAAGGCCATACACCAAAGAAGTCGACGTCGGAGGCAGCGAAAGTCAACAACATGCGCTGCAGGAACTGCAACTCCAAGGGGCATTTCGCCAAAGACTGCCGCAAGCCAGTAAGGGCACCTGGATCTTGTTTTGCTTGTGGAGAAATGGGCCATTTTGTCGGAGAATGCCGTGTAAGAAAAAGCAACAACAGCAGCAACGACAACAACTATGTAAGAATGTTAAAAATTTTCTTTGTCTCTTTGGCTAATTTACCCATTTCTGCAGAGTGCCTCATAGATTCAGGGAGCGCAATCTCATTCATTAAGAAGTCAAAAATTCCATTAGAATTATCATTAAAATCTGTTAACCAAGTGTATCATGGGCTAAACAAGAGCCAACTTAAAGTATTTGGAAAAACATTATGTTTCATTTTTAAAGAAAAAATAAAAATTCAATTTGAGATGATTGTCGTCGATAATGAATCAATGAGACACGATGTAGTCCTAGGAAGGGATTTTATGAATCAATATGGTTTGAGCATGAATCTAGACAGCCTTAATGAAAACATGAATAATATGATTAAAATATCTGGGGAAACGAATCAACAACTAGCAACTGCCGTAGTAGCCAACTGCGATTGCAACGAAACTGTTACAGAAAATAAGATTGTTAAGAAAGACCTGTTAGGAAACGCAACTGTTATGGAAAATGAGACTGTTAAGAAAGAACTTTTAGGAAACGCAACTGTTATGGAAAATGAGACTGTTAGGGAAAACCTGTTAGAGAATGCTACTGTTACAGAAAATGAAACTTTTAAGAAAAAATTTTCAGAAAATGAAACTATTAAGGAAAAACTAGTAGAATGCGTGGCAATTAATGAAAAAATGTTGTTAAATGAAGTTACTATTGAAAATGAAGTGGAAAATGGAAATATTAATAAGCCTCAGGGCAATGAGCCAATCATTAGTGAGAAGTCAATAGATAGGCAGATGAAAAAATTTCAATCGCATTTAGGAAGCAATCAATGTTTTGGTGAGATACAACGTAAAGAAAAATAGAACTTTTAGCAGACAATTTTGAAACCGAAATGTTGAACATTAACGTGGTTGATAATCAGTTTTTAGACTACAACTGCGGGTGTGATGTAAGTTATGAAATAAAATGTGAATTTGTTAAAATGTTTGAAGAATCATATGTTAACGCGAAGAGACCAGATACCCCATTTACCAGATGCGAAATGAAAATTAGTTTAGAGAAATCGAATCCATTCAGTTGCTCGCCTAGGCGACTTTCATTTAGTGAAAAAGAGCAGCTTCAAAAACTATTAGACGAATATTTAGAGAAAGGCATAATAAGAAACAGTGATTCAGAATATTGTACTGGTAAAGAAAAAAACAGGAGATTTGCGTTTATGTATAAACTATAGAAAATTGAACAAAGTTCTAATAAAGGACAATTACCCGTTGCCTTTAATAGATGACCTTCTAGACAAGTTAGTGAATAAAAGTGTGTTTTCAAAGCTCGATTTAAAGAATGGATATTTTCACGTATTCGTTGGCGACGATTCAGTAAAATACACATCGTTCGTGACTCCATTAGGGCAATTTGAATTTTTAAGGATTAAGGATATGTTTTTAGACCTTCCGCATCAAGTCATCATCATAAAGTCATCGTATATACATATGGATGACATTATGATAGCCAGTACAAATATGGAAGAACATTTAAGAACATTAAAAGATGTGTTTATCAGACTAGTCAACAACAAGTTAGAACTTCGTATGGACAAATGCGAGTTTATGCAATCTAGCATAAAATACCTAGGATTTTTTATCACTAAAAAAGGAATTAGAGCAGATGACAAGGGTATTGATGCAATTACAAACTTCCCAATTCCTGAAAAAGTACACAACGTCCAAAGCTTTTTAGGATTATGTTCATATTTTAGAAGGTTCATAAAAGATTTCTCTACGTTAGCAAAACCACTTTACGACATTTTAAGGAAAGACAAAGAATTTTCATTTGAGCAATGAGAGCTGGACTGTTTCTTGAACCTGAAGAAAAAACTGATAGAAGCACCCGTTTTAGCTATTTATAATCATAAAGATGAGGTTGAATTGCATTGCGATGCAAGTGCTTTAGGTTTTGGTGCGGTTTTAATGCAAAGGAAAGAAGATGGAAAACTCCATCCCATATTCTATTTTTCAAAGCGAAGTACAGAGACTGAGGCAAAGTATCACAGCTTTGAACTAGAAACTCAAACTCAAAAAACTCGAAACATTTTTTAAAACCCAAAAAAATAATGGGGGATCATGATCGGGTCATGCGATATATGCTTCTATATGTTTTTAGACCTTCCGAATCCGAATCCAATGTCAATATCAGCCAATCACGTCTGAATTTCAACCTAACCTAAAAAATATTTTAAAAATTTCCAAAAGTTTGAATTTTTTGATAATTTATTACTGCATTTGTGCTAATATGTGGAATTACGTATATAATTTATGTTTTTATTAGTTAAAATACAGTTTTGAAGTAATAAATATTTACTCATATGAACCTATTCCGAATACAGATAAAATAATGCTCAAAAGGGGGTATATACAAAAAGAAAGCTTTTTTAATATTAAATTGGATTACACCCTAATCCAATACTAAAAAAAGTTAAAAATTTTGGAAGTTTTTCAAAAATTTTTTAGGTTAGGTTGAAATTCAGACGTGATTGGCTGATATTGACATTGGATTCGGATTCGGAAGTTCTAAACAGATATAGAAACATATATCGCATGACCCGATCATGACCCCCATTATTTTTTGGGCTTCAAAAATGTTTCGAGTTTTTTGAGGTTAAGTCAAAATACATGTTAAAACATACACCAAAATACATGTTAAAACATACACCAGATCATGATTCTATATCTTTTGGGGGATATCCAAAGGTTTTTCAGTTTTTTGAGGTTAGGTCGAAATCCAGACGTGATGGAGAATTTCTGACCGGATTCGGATTCAGCGACCCAAAATACATATAACTGCATATGCCGCATACCCAGATCATGACAATTTTTTTTTTTTTTGTGGGGTTGTGTAATACTTAAATTCTCTTCGAATTTGCAGGTGTAGATGCATGGCTCGCTTACACAGGGCACGAACCCCATTTTCATCAGAGTACTGTCCAGAGTCTGATTTCACTCACGACCACTCTGCTTCATGCCGTATAAGGATTTGTTCAGCTTCAGTACCCTTTTCGGATATTTGGAGTCTATAAAGCCATCAGGTTGCCTAATATATACTTCATCCTGTAGTTCACTATTAAGGTACGCTGCCGAGAAATCCATTTGATGCATATACATCTCGTGCTCTACGGTTAATGGAATTACCAATCTGATTGACGAATATCTTGCTTCTGGTGAAAATGTCTCCGTATAGTTGATGCCATATTGCTGTCCGCATCCCTTTGTTTTAAACCGTTCCAACTTGCCATATTTGTCGCGCTTTTTGGCAAAAACCCATTTACAGCCAATACGATACATTTCTCACCAGGTTGCAGATCAACTAGGCACCATGTCTTTATGAATTGATCATACTCCTTCTGCATCGCGGCTTTCCATTCGTCTGCTTGCCTCATGTTTAACGCCTCTTTGACACTATTAGGCACTACATCGTGTTCGGTTGTTCCAATGACACTGAGCAGATTATATTCCTTTCGTAGATGCCCTGGAGCTCTAGTTCGAACTAATTTTGGTCTCCCTGGACCCCGTTTTTGTCCAACGACGATTTCTTCTGAGTTTGGTTCAATTTCAATATCATGCTCTTATGTTGCTTGTGGCTCGACCTCTTCGCCTTGTTCTGTGTCAATCTTCATTATCAATTCACTTGGATCATCCGGAAACTCTTCAACCGATGAATCAGTATCTTGTGCAATTTCGTGTTCCAAAATCACAACATCCCTGGCTTATTTTACATTTTGTGTCTGAGGATTGAAAAGTCGATAAGCTTTAGCGGTATCTGAATACCCCACTATTATATGCTCGATGCCCTTCTGACATAATTTTCTTTTGTGCGTCTTATCCAATACGATACGATACCTTTGTACCAAACATTCTCAAATGGGCCACGCTTGGCTTCTTCCCAAACCACGTCTGGTATGGAGTCATCTCAGGTACTGACGATGTCTCAGATCTATTCCGTAAATATGCTGCGGTCATTATAGCTTCTCCCCACAGTGATTCATTGGCCTTAGTATGCACCAGCATGCTCCTTTCCATCTCCACCAACGTTCTGTTCGCACGCTCAGCAACTCCGTTTTGCTGTGGAGTATGGGGAACTGTTAGTTGTCGCTTAATTCCTTGGCTTACCAAAAAGTTCTCAAATGCGCCGCTCAGGCACTCGCGCCCGTTGTCGCTCCTTATGGCTTTGATCTTCTGTCCAGATTGTTTTTCGACCAACGCTTTGAACTTTTTAAATTTTGCAAAGTCTTGATCTTTCGATTTCAGCATATATGTAGCAGCGACTCTAATAAAATATATTGAAGCCCAAAAGTAGGCAAAGAAAGAGAGGAGAAAAAAAATAAATTTATAAAAGCTCCCCAAAAGTATGCTATGAAGTATGCAAAAATATTTGAAGTAGTTGGCTACACTAGTAGACCTATGGGCCAATGGTAATTAGGAAAAAAATACCTAGAGATCACCAAGGGCCTAGAAGGAAGCAGAGCTTGAGAAAAAGAAAGTGCAAGTCAGCATAAGCGAAAGAAGTGGCGCCCGAGAAAGGCTGAAAAGTGAAAACGAATAAAGTAGAAAAATCTTTAAAAGTGGCTGGAGACATCTCAGAAGAAATTCAAGGAAAACGCTGGAGTTTTCAACATCCTCGGGTAAACTCTTAGTGGCTTAAATAAATGCCAAAATAACTAAACAAAAAATATACATTTTGTCAGAATTACACTAACTGGGACCTAGCAGACAAGTGGACAGTGAGCAAGAGCCCGTCACCGGAAAAAATCCCGGTCAGGGTAGATTTAACAGACGTTCAACAAGCATCGGCAGATCGAAGAACTCGGCCGAAATCCTCATTTAAACTTAGTGAAAAATAAGCCCAACAAAAAGTAATATTTACAAGAATAGGCTTTGCAACTCCGCTAAGACGGAGTAGCAATTTTATAAATCAAAAAATGCCAATTTCACGCTTAACGATTACTCTGTCTATATAGACCCATAACAAAAAAATGAGTCAGTCAATAATTGAACCCATTTAAAAATAATTTTAATTGTCTGTAAGAAGTCAGCAACGATCAACTCTTTAGAATGGATATATTGTTCTGATAGTTACCTAAAGTTTTAAAGAATAGTTTGAGAGCGGAAGGAATAAGTTAATAACAATAGAAATAACCAGTAAGAAAAGCAACAGTCGCGCAAAACGCGACAGTGGGATACCCTTCGACCTATGTTCCCGTGTAGTTTAATTTGTTAAATTCATACACATATGCATATGCACATGCTTTGAAATTAATCCCGACAGATGGCGCTCGCGCTTCGCGCTCGCCCGCCTCTCTTGTTAGCTGACAGAAGCACTTGGTGTTATGCTCATACTTTCTTAAATAACTTCTGTGATTATTGTCCGATCGGATTGTAATTTGGAGACTACGTAGATATTTCATTCAGCTTAGTATATGTTAAAGTCAGAAAGTTGTATCTTTTATACAGCGCTTACAAATTGAGTTCAAAAATTAAATTATTGATTTACGGGGGCGGTGGGCGTGGCATCTAACATTTGAAATAAACTTGATCTGCTTATAGTACACAGGAGTCTTCCTGCCAAATTTGGTAACTCTAGCTTTTATAATAGCTGAGATCTGTGCGTTCACACAGACAGACGGACAGACAGACAGACAGACAGACATGGCTCAATCGACTCGGCTTGTGATCCTGAGGAAGAATATATATACTTTATGGGGTCTCCGACGCCTCCTTCTGCCTGTTACATACATTTGCACAAAGTTAGTATACCCTTTTTGACCATTTTCAATGGTCGAAGGGTATAATAATAATAGGAATAATTATATAAAATGTCCATTTATCCTTTTTTTTTTTATCTTTAGTAATGTTTAAATTAATTAATTTACTTATTAATATAAAATATTGTTCACTTAGAGTTGTTAGTCTTTTCCCCTTTTAATGTCGCGAATGCATAGGTTAAAATTGTTGGTTGCTTTAATACTCTATTTTTATAAATTTTAAGCAAACAGGTGCCGAGCCAGAGATCGATCTTTCGCCGACGGAATCACCGTAAGTCCAATCTTTTTATTATTAATATAAAATATAGAGTAAAGCAACTAGAAATCATACAGTTTAATCACCAATACAAAATCTGAAATTTATTAAAAATTGCGAATTTCAAAACAACGCCTCTAGACTGTGGCAAAAAGAAAAAGTCACAACCAAAGTGAACAATCAAAAGAAAACAATTTATAAACAAGTAATTATTTTGAAATTAGATTTAAATGGAAATAAATAACTTAACGGAATTATTTAGAATTTAGAAAAGAGAAATAAATTTATAATGTTTTAAAATTTTAAATATTTTGAACTCGATGCTAACGCTCCCGCTGTCGTAAGGAAAAAGGGGTCACCTGCACTAAAAGTTCAAAGGAGGTGATCATGGTTGGGTGGGCAAAAGCGGACTCCTTCAACACCTAAGTCCGCCTGCATACCATTCTAGGCCGCTATCCTCTATCCTTTCTTTCTTTCTTTCTTTGATCATGTTTATCTGTCTTCTCTTCCGGTTTTGTAAATTCTAGTTCCTTTTGTCGCAGCACGTTATTTCTTGATTTTTGTTATTATTGTTAGCTATGATGTGTGAACAAGACCTCCACCCCCAAAGCCGACGAGCTAGAGCCGGAAATTAACAACGTGCAAAGCTTCACACAACATAATCAACCGATCCCCATTTTGGTTGCACGCTACATATACACCGTTACGTAACGCGTCTTATCATCAATAAAAGTAGCAAAACATCGTTCGCCGCCTTTCGATACTGTACTTATAGGTCCACAAATGTCAGTATGAATTAATCCCAAAATTTCACGCGATCGATTTTCCGAAGTTTTTACGCAAATTTTGCTTTTTGCACATGTCTTGCAGACAAAGTCACTCAAGTTTCCGGCAACACCAGGCAGACCATACACCATATCACTAAGCATCGAACATATAGAGTACTCAAACAGTGGAACCTACTCATTTGATGCAACGCGGAGACTGGGACCCCTGAACACGAAGTGTTTCAAGAGTGAGCGATCGGCTTTCGTCGTTAGAAACCGCGAGAAGCGCACATCGGCATCAAGTCAGTCGCACAACGACAGCGGAACGATGAGCACGGGTATATTTCTTTGCTCTAGCCATCGTTTCAATGTATGTGTGCTATGTATGCACATGCACGCAAGTAAATGTATGCGTTGCATGTGAAGTTTGGCAATAGGCAATTGCTTCGGCCATCGCGCTGGCAGCCTGAAGTCAATTTTCTGTTTCGGCGTCGAGAGCCAAGAGACTGACACACAGTGGGCTAAACAAGAGCCAACTTAAAGTATTTGGAAAAACTTTGTTTCATTTTTAAAGAAAAAATAAAAATTCAATTTGAGATGATTGTCGTCGATAATGAATCAATGAGACACGATGTAGTCCTAGGAAGGGATTTTATGAATCAATATGGTTTGAGCATGAATCTAGACAGCCTTAATGAAAACATGAATAATATGATTAAAATATCTGGGGAAACGAATCAACAACTAGCAACTGCCGTAGTAGCCAACTGCGATTGCAACGAAACTGTTACAGAAAATAAGATTGTTAAGAAAGACCTGTTAGGAAACGCAACTGTTATGGAAAATGAGACTGTTAAGAAAGAACTTTTAGAAAACGCAACTGTTATGGAAAATGAGACTGTTAGGGAAAACCTGTTAGAGAATGCTACTGTTACAGAAAATGAAACTTTTAAGAAAAAATTTTCAGAAAATGAAACTATTAAGGAAAAACTAGTAGAATGCGTGGCAATTAATGAAAAAATGTTGTTAAATGAAGTTACTATTGAAAATGAAGTGGAAAATGGAAATATTAATAAGCCTCAGGGCAATGAGCCAATCATTAGTGAGAAGTCAATAGATAGGCAGATGAAAAAATTTCAATCGCATTTAGGAAGCAATCAATGTTTTGGTGAGATACAACGTAAAGAAAAAATAGAACTTTTAGCAGACAATTTTGAAACCGAAATGTTGAACATTAACGTGGTTGATAATCAGTTTTTAGACTACAACTGCGGGTGTGATGTAAGTTATGAAATAAAATGTGAATTTGTTAAAATGTTTGAAGAATCATATGTTAACGCGAAGAGACCAGATACCCCATTTACCAGATGCGAAATGAAAATTAGTTTAGAGAAATCGAATCCATTCAGTTGCTCGCCTAGGCGACTTTCATTTAGTGAAAAAGAGCAGCTTCAAAAACTATTAGACGAATATTTAGAGAAAGGCATAATAAGAAACAGTGATTCAGAATATTGTACTGGTAAAGAAAAAAACAGGAGATTTGCGTTTATGTATAAACTATAGAAAATTGAACAAAGTTCTAATAAAGGACAATTACCCGTTGCCTTTAATAGATGACCTTCTAGACAAGTTAGTGAATAAAAGTGTGTTTTCAAAGCTCGATTTAAAGAATGGATATTTTCACGTATTCGTTGGCGACGATTCAGTAAAATACACATCGTTCGTGACTCCATTAGGGCAATTTGAATTTTTAAGGATTAAGGATATGTTTTTAGACCTTCCGCATCAAGTCATCATCATAAAGTCATCGTATATACATATGGATGACATTATGATAGCCAGTACAAATATGGAAGAACATTTAAGAACATTAAAAGATGTGTTTATCAGACTAGTCAACAACAAGTTAGAACTTCGTATGGACAAATGCGAGTTTATGCAATCTAGCATAAAATACCTAGGATTTTTTATCACTAAAAAAGGAATTAGAGCAGATGATAAGGGTATTGATGCAATTACAAACTTCCCAATTCCTGAAAAAGTACACAACGTCCAAAGCTTTTTAGGATTATGTTCATATTTTAGAAGGTTCATAAAAGATTTCTCTACGTTAGCAAAACCACTTTACGACATTTTAAGGAAAGACAAAGAATTTTCATTTGAGCAAAGAGAGCTGGACTGTTTCTTGAACCTGAAGAAAAAACTGATAGAAGCACCCGTTTTAGCTATTTATAATCATAAAGATGAGGTTGAATAGCATTGCGATGCAAGTGCTTTAGGTTTTGGTGCGGTTTTAATGCAAAGGAAAGAAGATGGAAAACTCCATCCCATATTCTATTTTTCAAAGCGAAGTACAGAGACTGAGGCAAAGTATCACAGCTTTGAACTAGAAACTCAAACTCAAAAAACTCGAAACTTTTTTAAAACCCAAAAAAATAATGGGGGATCATGATCGGGTCATGCGATATATGCTTCTATATGTTTTTAGACCTTCCGAATCCGAATCCAATGTCAATATCAGCCAATCACGTCTGAATTTCAACCTAACCTAAAAAATATTTTAAAAATTTCCAAAAGTTTGAATTTTTTGATAATTTATTACTGCATTTGTGCTAATATGTGGAATTACGTATATAATTTATGTTTTTATTAGTTAAAATACAGTTTTGAAGTAATAAATATTTACTCATATGAACCTATTCCGAATACAGATAAAATAATGCTCAAAAGGGGGTATATACAAAAAGAAAGCTTTTTTAATATTAAATTGGATTACACCCTAATCCAATACTAAAAAAAGTTAAAAATTTTGGAAGTTTTTCAAAAATTTTTTTAGGTTAGGTTGAAATTCAGACGTGATTGGCTGATATTGACATTGGATTCGGATTCGGAAGTTCTAAACACATATAGAAACATATATCGCATGACCCGATCATGACCCCCCATTATTTTTTGGGCTTCAAAAATGTTTCGAGTTTTTTGAGGTTAAGTCAAAATACATGTTAAAACATACACCAAAATACATGTTAAAACATACACCAGATCATGATTCTATATCTTTTGGGGGATATCCAAAGGTTTTTCAGTTTTTTGAGCTTAGGTCGAAATCCAGACGTGATGGAGAATTTCTGACCGGATTCGGATTCAGCGACCCAAAATACATATAACTGCATATGCCGCATACCCAGATCATGACAATTTTTTTTTTTGTGGGGTTGTGTAATACTTAAATTCTCTTCGAATTTGCAGGTGTAGATGCATGGCTCGCTTACACAGGGCACGAACCCCATTTTCATCAGAGTACTGTCCAGAGTCTGATTCCACTCACGACCACTCTGCTTCATGCCGTATAAGGATTTGTTCAGCTTCAGTACCCTTTTCGGATATTTGGAGTCTATAAAGCCATCAGGTTGCCTAATATATACTTCATCCTGTAGTTCACTATTAAGGTACGCTGCCGAGAAATCCATTTGATGCATATACATCTCGTGCTCTACGGTTAATGGAATTACCAATCTGATTGACGAATATCTTGCTTCTGGTGAAAATGTCTCCGTATAGTTGATGCCATATTGCTGTCCGCATCCCTTTGTTTTAAACCGTTCCAACTTGCCATATTTGTCGCGCTTTTTGGCAAAAACCCATTTACAGCCAATACGATACATTTCTCACCAGGTTGCAAATCAACTAGGCACCATGTCTTTATGAATTGCACCTGATCGTACTCCTTCTGCATCGCGGCTTTCCATTCGTCTGCTTGCCTCATGTTTAACGCCTCTTTGACACTATTGGGCACTACATCGTGTTCGGTTGTTCCAATGACACTGAGCAGATTATATTCCTTTCGTAGACGCCCTGGAGCTCCAGTTTGAACTAATTTTGGTCTCCCTGGACCCCGTTTTTGTCCAACGACGATTTCTTCTGAGTTTGGTTCAATTTCAATATCATGCTCTTCTGTTGCTTGTGGCTCGACCTCTTCGCCTTGTTCTGTGTCAATCTTCATTATCAATTCACTTGGATCATCCGGAAACTCTTCAACCGATGAATCAGTATCTTGTGCAATTTCGTGTTCCAAAATCACAACATCCCTGGCTTATTTTACATTTTGTGTGTGAGGATTGAAAAGTCGATAAGCTTTAGCGGTATCTGAATACCTCACTATTATATGCTCGATGCCCTTCTGACATAATTTTCTTTTGTGCGTCATATCCAATACGATAACCTTTGTACCAAACATTCTCAAATGGGCCACGCTTGGCTTCTTCCCAAACCACGCCTGGTATGGAGTCATCTCAGGTACTGACGACGTCTCAGATCTATTCCGTAAATATGCTGCGGTTCTTACCATCGCGCTTTGCGCAGATTTAGGGGCTTGGAGACAAAGCTGGCCAAGGATCCCAACATCAAATCGCAATACGCTGCATTTATTCAAGAATACCTCAGCTTAGGTCACATGTCTCTTGTTTCTGATAAGTGCAAAGCACCCAAATTTTACTTGCCTCACCACTGCGTCCAGAAGCTCGATAGCACAACTACAAAACTTCGGGTTGTCTTCGATGGATCGGCAAAATCGACCTCTGGCTACTCTCTGAATGATCTATTGCTGGCAGGACCTACAATTCAAGCCACAATATTCACCACATTGCTCAGATTTAGATTTTTCAAAATAGCTCTTTGCGGAGATATATGCAAAATGTACAGATGTGTCAAGGTTTCTCATCCTGATGAATACTTACAGATAATTTTATGGCGCGATAACTCAGAAGACGACATAAAGGCATACAAATTGGACACACTCACATATGGCACCAAATCCGCAGCGTTTCTGGCAATAAGGACTATGCATCAGCTAGCACTTGATGAGGAGGAAAAGTTCCCTATTGGCTCGAGGATCGTTCAGAGAGACTTCTACGTAGACGACCTTATGTCTGGTGGAGACAACATTGAAGAAGTAGTGGAAATTAAACGCCAGGTCAAGGGGCTGCTCAGCCGTGGCCAATTCCCCATTCGCAAATGGTGCTCTAATGAATCAGCCGTGCTCGATGGTGAGCTCGAAGTGGATAAAGAGAAGCTGCTAACATTTGATGATCGAAATGGAATCGCGAAAGCCTTGGGGCTGGTATGGAACGTCAGTTCTGACAACTTCTTATTCAATTTTTCAAAAATTTTCCCGGATGGACCAGCCACCAAGCGCGCTGTTCTATCCACAGTCGCCAGAACTTACGATCCGCTTGGCTTAATTGCGCCTATCATTACAAAGGCCAAAATATATATCCAAACATTATGGAAATATCAACTCAACTGGGACGACGCAATGCCAGCAGAGCTACAATCAGCATGGAACCAGCTTTTCTCTCAACTTTCCATTGTCAGTGCACTCAAATTTCCGCGGTACGCGATGATTCCTGCAGCATCATTTCAAATTCATGCATTTTGTGATGCAAGCAGCCTGGCATACGGCGCTTGTATTTACCTTCGTTCGGAATCACAGGACTCAATTTCAACACATCTTTTATGCTCAAAATCTAGAGTCGCCCCTTTGAAAACTCTTACGATACCAAAGTTGGAATTGTCAGCTGCATTGGTTCTAGCTGAATTGGTCGCTAATCTCGCTCGCATTGTACCATTTCAATGTGAATACCATTGCTGGTCCGACTCTACAATAACGCTCTCATGGATTCGATCATCGCCATCGGAATTCAACGTATTTGTTTCAAACCGCGTTTGTAAAATACAGAAGTTGACTCAGGGAATGACTTGGCATCACGTGCCAACAGCCTGTAACCCATCTGATATACTATCTCGAGGCTGCACGCCAAAGGAATTGATGAATGATCAGCTGTGGCAACATGGTCCTCAGTTTCTTAGCGAGCCCAAATCCAAGTGGCCTACAAACGTGCTGCCAGATGTCGACTTGCCAGAACGCCGTCGCAAGGTGCTGATCACCACAACAAAATACGATTTAAGCAGTTTTTGCAAATATCAAAACTCGTTCACTTCTTTGCAACGAATTTTTGCTTATGTTCGCAAATTTTGGCTCACTTTATCGAAGAAATACACTCCAGCTACGCTCAATTTGACCGTCGAGGATCTGCGCATGGGCACATATCTCCTTGTTAAAAACATACAAGAAGTCGCCTTTGCCATCGACTATGCGATGCTTTCCTCAAAGAAGTCGCTTCCGGCCAAAAGCAATTTGCTTTCTCTCTACCCATTCATCGACGGAAATGGACTCATCAGAGTTGGAGGCAGGCTACACAATTCGCAACTGGATTACGACGCGCGTCATCCTATTTTGCTTCCTAAAGGGCACCCGGTCACAAATGCAATCATCGTGCATTATCACCAAAAGTTGCTGCATGCAGGCCCGAGAAGTCTTCTCGCAACAATAAGGCAGGCATATTGGCCAATTGGAGGAATCAAAACTGTGTCCAGCGTCATCAATAAGTGCTTGAGATGCTTTCGCCTGAAGCCACGATATGCCGAGCATATTATGGGCAGGCTGCCAGCAGATCGCGTTCGTTCAAATCCAGCGTTCCATACAACAGGAATCGACTACTGTGGACCTTTTCTTTACAATCCTGAGACCAGGAATAAGGCACCTGAAAAGTGCTACATATCCATTTTTATCTGCTTCAGTACTAAAGCTACTCATCTCGAAGTCGTCAAGGACCTAACGACAGCATCATTTATTGCTGCTCTGAGACGCTTCATAAGTATCAGGCGCAAACCACGCATTATCTGGACAGACAACGGAACAAACTTCGTTGGCGCTAAAAACGAATTAGCTGAACTGAGAGAATTATTCTTAAGCGACCCGCACAACAGCGCTGTATCGGAAGTTTGTCTAGCTAATGGAATTGATTGGAATTTTATACCACCCCGATCTCCACATTTTGGTGGATTATGGGAGACGGCAGTCAAGTCTGCCAAATATCACTTCTTTCGTGTTGCTGGGTCTTCTGTTTTAGCTCTCGACGAACTTCGTACTCTAGTCTATGAAATTTCGGCAATACTTAATTCTCGCCCACTCTATGCAATTTCAGAAAGCCCAGACGACTCAAGCTTTCTAACGCCTGCACACTTTCTCATTGGGTCTACGTTCACAGCTATAGATGAGCCTGACATCACCCATTTGAAGGAAGGGCGTCTCAATCACTGGCAACGCGTATGCCAAATGCGTCAAAATTTCTGGCGCAAATGGAGTACCGAATATCTGACGATTCTTCAGGAGCGCAGCAAATGGAAAACCTCGCGATCGGCCCTCAAGGCTGGCTCCTTAGTGCTGCTCAAGGATGAAAATCTTTCTGCACTAAAATGGCGGCTCCCCAAGGTGGAGTCCACGATACCAGGCGATGATGGCGTTCCCAGGGTAGCCATGGTTCAAACCTCGGTTGGCCTGATCAAGCGAGCCGTGACCAAGCTTGCAGTTCTGCCTCTTTCTGACCATATTAGTTGAAAGTGATCACTTCCAACGGGGGGAGTATGTCGGGAGCAGAACCCGAACTTTATACTTATTTTATATTTAAATGTAAATGCTTCGCGCCACTGTTTGTTTTGATTACAACTCTGTTATGACTCTGTTATGTACATGCTTAAAAAAGCTAGTTGCTCTAGCATTGATCATTACATTCTTTCACATCTACTGGTCATGTACACACGCGTCTATTCTATAATTCGACTATTAAAATTGCAACAAGTGAAGATTAACTAAAATAAACAATTGAACAAGCAAGAACTTTTTGTTGGCAATTAGTGCAAAGGTGGACATTCAGTTTTCCTCTAAACAACGTCTGAATTTCAACCTAACCTAAAAAATTTTTTAAAAATTTCCAAAAGTTTGAATTTTTTGATAATTTATTACTGCATTTGTGCTAATATGTGGAATTACGTATATAATTTATGTTTTTATTAGTTAAAATACAGTTTTGAAGTAATAAATATTTACTCATATGAACCTATTCCGAATACTGATAAAATAATGCTCAAAAGGGGGTATATACAAAAAGAAAGCTTTTTTAATATTAAATTGGAATACACCTAATCCAATACTAAAAAAGTTAAAAATTTTGGAAGTTTTTCAAAAATTTTTTAGGTTAGGTTGAAATTCAGACGTGATTGGCTGATATTGACTAAACACATATAGAAACATATATCGCATGACCCGATCATGACCCCCCATTATTTTTTGGGCTTCAAAAATGTTTCGAGTTTTTTGAGGTTAAGTCGAAACTCAGACGTGCTATGTAAAATTTGACTTCGGATTCGGACTTAGAAGGACAAAATACATGTTAAAACATACACCAGATCATGATTCTATATCTTTTGGGGGATATCCAAAGGTTTTTCAGTTTTTTGAGGTTAGGTCGAAATCCAGACGTGATGGAGAATTTCTGACCGGATTCGGATTCAGCGACCCAAAATACATATAACTGCATATGCCGCATACCCAGATCATGACAATTTTTTTTTTTTTTTTGTGGGGTTGTGTAATACTTAAATTCTCTTCGAATTTGCAGGTGTAGATGCATGGCTCGCTTACACAGGGCACGAACCCCATTTTCATCAGAGTACTGTCCAGAGTCTGATTCCACTCACGACCACTCTGCTTCATGCCGTATAAGGATTTGTTCAGCTTCAGTACCCTTTTCGGATATTTGGAGTCTATAAAGCCATCAGGTTGCCTCATATATACTTCATCCTGTAGTTCACTATTAAGGTACGCTGCCGAGAAATCCATTTGATGCATATACATCTCGTGCTCTACGGTTAATGGAATTACCAATCTGATTGACGAATATCTTGCTTCTGGTGAAAATGTCTCCGTATAGTTGATGCCATATTGCTGTCCGCATCCCTTTGTTTTAAACCGTTCCAACTTGCCATATTTGTCGCGCTTTTTGGCAAAAACCCATTTACAGCCAATACGATACATTTCTCACCAGGTTGCAAATCAACTAGGCACCATGTCTTTATGAATTGCACCTGATCGTACTCCTTCTGCATCGCGGCTTTCCATTCGTCTGCTTGCCTCATGTTTAACGCCTCTTTGACACTATTGGGCACTACATCGTGTTCGGTTGTTCCAATGACACTGAGCAGATTATATTCCTTTCGTAGACGCCCTGGAGCTCCAGTTCGAACTAATTTTGGTCTCCCTGGACCCCGTTTTTGTCCAACGACGATTTCTTCTGAGTTTGGTTCAATTTCAATATCATGCTCTTCTGTTGCTTGTGGCTCGACCTCTTCGCCTTGTTCTGTGTCAATCTTCATTATCAATTCACTTGGATCATCCGGAAACTCTTCAACCGATGAATCAGTATCTTGTGCAATTTCGTGTTCCAAAATCACAACATCCCTGGCTTATTTTACATTTTGTGTCTGAGGATTGAAAAGTCGATAAGCTTTAGCGGTATCTGAATACCTCACTATTATATGCTCGATGCCCTTCTGACATAATTTTCTTTTGTGCGTCTTATCCAATACGATAACCTTTGTACCAAACATTCTCAAATGGGCCACGCTTGGCTTCTTCCCAAACCACGCCTGGTATGGAGTCATCTCAGGTACTGACGACGTCTCAGATCTATTCCGTAAATATGCTGCGGTTCTTACCATCGCGCTTTGCGCAGATTTAGGGGCTTGGAGACAAAGCTGGCCAAGGATCCCAACATCAAATCGCAATACGCTGCATTTATTCAAGAATACCTCAGCTTAGGTCACATGTCTCTTGTTTCTGATAAGTGCAAAGCACCCAAATTTTACTTGCCTCACCACTGCGTCCAGAAGCTCGATAGCACAACTACAAAACTTCGGGTTGTCTTCGATGGATCGGCAAAATCGACCTCTGGCTACTCTCTGAATGATCTATTGCTGGCAGGACCTACAATTCAAGCCACAATATTCACCACATTGCTCAGATTTAGATTTTTCAAAATAGCTCTTTGCGGAGATATATGCAAAATGTACAGATGTGTCAAGGTTTCTCATCCTGATGAATACTTACAGATAATTTTATGGCGCGATAACTCAGAAGACGACATAAAGGCATACAAATTGGACACACTCACATATGGCACCAAATCCGCAGCGTTTCTGGCAATAAGGACTATGCATCAGCTAGCACTTGATGAGGAGGAAAAGTTCCCTATTGGCTCGAGGATCGTTCAGAGAGACTTCTACGTAGACGACCTTATGTCTGGTGGAGACAACATTGAAGAAGTAGTGGAAATTAAACGCCAGGTCAAGGGGCTGCTCAGCCGTGGCCAATTCCCCATTCGCAAATGGTGCTCTAATGAATCAGCCGTGCTCGATGGTGAGCTCGAAGTGGATAAAGAGAAGCTGCTAACATTTGATGATCGAAATGGAATCGCGAAAGCCTTGGGGCTGGTATGGAACGTCAGTTCTGACAACTTCTTATTCAATTTTTCAAAAATTTTACCGGATGGACCAGCCACCAAGCGCGCTGTTCTATCCACAGTCGCCAGAACTTACGATCCGCTTGGCTTAATTGCGCCTATCATTACAAAGGCCAAAATATTTATCCAAACATTATGGAAATATCAACTCAACTGGGACGACGCAATGCCAGCAGAGCTACAATCAGCATGGAACCAGCTTTTCTCTCAACTTTCCATTGTCAGTGCACTCAAATTTCCGCGGTACGCGATGATTCCTGCAGCATCATTTCAAATTCATGCATTTTGTGATGCAAGCAGCCTGGCATACGGCGCTTGTATTTACCTTCGTTCGGAATCACAGGACTCAATTTCAACACATCTTTTATGCTCAAAATCTAGAGTCGCCCCTTTGAAAACTCTTACGATACCAAAGTTGGAATTGTCAGCTGCATTGGTTCTAGCTGAATTGGTCGCTAATCTCGCTCGCATTGTACCATTTCAATGTGAATACCATTGCTGGTCCGACTCTACAATAACGCTCTCATGGATTCGATCATCGCCATCGGAATTCAACGTATTTGTTTCAAACCGCGTTTGTAAAATACAGAAGTTGACTCAGGGAATGACTTGGCATCACGTGCCAACAGCCTGTAACCCATCTGATATACTATCTCGAGGCTGCACGCCAAAGGAATTGATGAATGATCAGCTGTGGCAACATGGTCCTCAGTTTCTTAGCGAGCCCAAATCCAAGTGGCCTACAAACGTGCTGCCAGATGTCGACTTGCCAGAACGCCGTCGCAAGGTGCTGATCACCACAACAAAATACGATTTAAGCAGTTTTTGCAAATATCAAAACTCGTTCACTTCTTTGCAACGAATTTTTGCTTATGTTCGCAAATTTTGGCTCACTTTATCGAAGAAATACACTCCAGCTACGCTCAATTTGACCGTCGAGGATCTGCGCATGGGCACATATCTCCTTGTTAAAAACATACAAGAAGTCGCCTTTGCCATCGACTATGCGATGCTTTCCTCAAAGAAGTCGCTTCCGGCCAAAAGCAATTTGCTTTCTCTCTACCCATTCATCGACGGAAATGGACTCATCAGAGTTGGAGGCAGGCTACACAATTCGCAACTGGATTACGACGCGCGTCATCCTATTTTGCTTCCTAAAGGGCACCCGGTCACAAATGCAATCATCGTGCATTATCACCAAAAGTTGCTGCATGCAGGCCCGAGAAGTCTTCTCGCAACAATAAGGCAGGCATATTGGCCAATTGGAGGAATCAAAACTGTGTCCAGCGTCATCAATAAGTGCTTGAGATGCTTTCGCCTGAAGCCACGATATGCCGAGCATATTATGGGCAGGCTGCCAGCAGATCGCGTTCGTTCAAATCCAGCGTTCCATACAACAGGAATCGACTACTGTGGACCTTTTCTTTACAATCCTGAGACCAGGAATAAGGCACCTGAAAAGTGCTACATATCCATTTTTATCTGCTTCAGTACTAAAGCTACTCATCTCGAAGTCGTCAAGGACCTAACGACAGCATCATTTATTGCTGCTCTGAGACGCTTCATAAGTATCAGGCGCAAACCACGCATTATCTGGACAGACAACGGAACAAACTTCGTTGGCGCTAAAAACGAATTAGCTGAACTGAGAGAATTATTCTTAAGCGACCCGCACAACAGCGCTGTATCGGAAGTTTGTCTAGCTAATGGAATTGATTGGAATTTTATACCACCCCGATCTCCACATTTTGGTGGATTATGGGAGACGGCAGTCAAGTCTGCCAAATATCACTTCTTTCGTGTTGCTGGGTCTTCTGTTTTAGCTCTCGACGAACTTCGTACTCTAGTCTATGAAATTTCGGCAATACTTAATTCTCGCCCACTCTATGCAATTTCAGAAAGCCCAGACGACTCAAGCTTTCTAACGCCTGCACACTTTCTCATTGGGTCTACGTTCACAGCTATAGATGAGCCTGACATCACCCATTTGAAGGAAGGGCGTCTCAATCACTGGCAACGCGTATGCCAAATGCGTCAAAATTTCTGGCGCAAATGGAGTACCGAATATCTGACGATTCTTCAGGAGCGCAGCAAATGGAAAACCTCGCGAACGGCCCTCAAGGCTGGCTCCTTAGTGCTGCTCAAGGATGAAAATCTTCCTGCACTAAAATGGCGGCTCCCCAAGGTGGAGTCCACGATACCAGGCGATGATGGCGTTCCCAGGGTAGCCATGGTTCAAACCTCGGTTGGCCTGATCAAGCGAGCCGTGACCAAGCTTGCAGTTCTGCCTCTTTCTGACCATATTAGTTGAAAGTGATCACTTCCAACGGGGGGAGTATGTCGGGAGCAGAACCCGAACTTTATACTTATTTTATATTTAAATGTAAATGCTTCGCGCCACTGTTTGTTTTGATTACAACTCTGTTATGACTCTGTTATGTACATGCTTAAAAAAGCTAGTTGCTCTAGCATTGTTCATTACATTCTTTCACATCTACTGGTCATGTACACACGCGTCTATTCTATAATTCGACTATTAAAATTGCAACAAGTGAAGATTAACTGAAATAAACAATTGAACAAGCAAGAACTTTTTGTTGGCAATTAGTGCAAAGGTGGACATTCAGTTTTCCTCTAAACAACGTCTGAATTTCAACCTAACCTAAAAAATTTTTTAAAAATTTCCAAAAGTTTGAATTTTTTGATAATTTATTACTGCATTTGTGCTAATATGTGGAATTACGTATATAATTTATGTTTTTATTAGTTAAAATACAGTTTTGAAGTAATAAATATTTACTCATATGAACCTATTCCGAATACTGATAAAATAATGCTCAAAAGGGGGTATATACAAAAGAAAGCTTTTTTAATATTAAATTGGAATACACCTAATCCAATACTAAAAAGTTAAAAATTTTGGAAGTTTTTCAAAAATTTTTTAGGTTAGGTTGAAATTCAGACGTGATTGGCTGATATTGACTAAACACATATAGAAACATATATCGCATGACCCGATCATGACCCCCCATTATTTTTTGGGCTTCAAAAATGTTTCGAGTTTTTTGAGGTTAAGTCGAAACTCAGACGTGCTATGTAAAATTTGACTTCGGATTCGGACTTAGAAGGACAAAATACATGTTAAAACATACACCAGATCATGATTCTATATCTTTTGGGGGATATCCAAAGGTTTTTCAGTTTTTTGAGGTTAGGTCGAAATCCAGACGTGATGGAGAATTTCTGACCGGATTCGGATTCAGCGACCCAAAATACATATAACTGCATATGCCGCATACCCAGATCATGACAATTTTTTTTTTTTTGTGGGGTTGTGTAATACTTAAATTCTCTTCGAATTTGCAGGTGTAGATGCATGGCTCGCTTACACAGGGCACGAACCCCATTTTCATCAGAGTACTGTCCAGAGTCTGATTCCACTCACGACCACTCTGCTTCATGCCGTATAAGGATTTGTTCAGCTTCAGTACCCTTTTCGGATATTTGGAGTCTATAAAGCCATCAGGTTGCCTCATATATACTTCATCCTGTAGTTCACTATTAAGGTACGCTGCCGAGAAATCCATTTGATGCATATACATCTCGTGCTCTACGGTTAATGGAATTACCAATCTGATTGACGAATATCTTGCTTCTGGTGAAAATGTCTCTGTATAGTTGATGCCATATTGCTGTCCGCATCCCTTTGTTTTAAACCGTTCCAACTTGCCATATTTGTCGCGCTTTTTGGCAAAAACCCATTTACAGCCAATACGATACATTTCTCACCAGGTTGCAAATCAACTAGGCACCATGTCTTTATGAATTGCACCTGATCGTACTCCTTCTGCATCGCGGCTTTCCATTCGTCTGCTTGCCTCATGTTTAACGCCTCTTTGACACTATTGGGCACTACATCGTGTTCGGTTGTTCCAATGACACTGAGCAGATTATATTCCTTTCGTAGACGCCCTGGAGCTCCAGTTCGAACTAATTTTGGTCTCCCTGGACCCCGTTTTTGTCCAACGACGATTTCTTCTGAGTTTGGTTCAATTTCAATATCATGCTCTTCTGTTGCTTGTGGCTCGACCTCTTCGCCTTGTTCTGTGTCAATCTTCATTATCAATTCACTTGGATCATCCGGAAACTCTTCAACCGATGAATCAGTATCTTGTGCAATTTCGTGTTCCAAAATCACAACATCCCTGGCTTATTTTACATTTTGTGTCTGAGGATTGAAAAGTCGATAAGCTTTAGCGGTATCTGAATACCCCACTATTATATGCTCGATGCCCTTCTGACATAATTTTCTTTTGTGCGTCTTATCCAATACGATACGATACCTTTGTACCAAACATTCTCAAATGGGCCACGCTTGGCTTCTTCCCAAACCACACCTGGTATGCAGTCATCTCAGGTACTGACGACGTCTCAGATCTATTCCGTAAATATGCTGCGGTCATTATAGCTTCTCCCCACAGTGATTCATTGGCCTTAGTATGCACCAGCATGCTCCTTTCCATCTCCACCAACGTTCTGTTCGCACGCTCAGCAACTCCGTTTTGCTGTGGAGTATGGGGAACTGTTAGTTGTCGCTTAATTCCTTGGCTTACCAAAAAGTTCTCAAATGCGCCGCTCAGGTACTCGCGCCCGTTGTCGCTCCTTATGGCTTTGATCTTCTGTCCAGATTGTTTTTCGACCAACGCTTTGAACTTTTTAAATTTTGCAAAGTCTTGATCTTTTGATTTCAGCATATACACCGTTACGTAACGCGTCTTATCATCAATAAAAGTAGCAAAACATCGTTCGCCGCCTTTCGATACTGTACTTATAGGTCCACAAATGTCAGTATGAATTAATCCCAAAATTTCACGCGATCGATTTTCCGAAGTTTTTACGCAAATTTTGATTTTTGCACATGTCTTGCAGACAAAGTCACTCACGTTTCCGGCAACACCAGGCAGACCATACACCATATCACTAAGCATCGAACATATAGAGTACTCAAACAGCGGAACCTACTCATTTGATGCAACGCGGAGACTGGGACCCCTGAACACGAAGTGTTTCAAGAGTGAGCGATCGGCTTTCGTCGTTAGAAACCGCGAGAAGCGCACATCGGCATCAAGTCAGTCGCACAACGACAGCGGAACGATGAGCACGGGTATATTTCTTTGCTCTAGCCATCGTTTCAATGTATGTGTGCTATGTATGCACATGCACGCAAGTAAATGTATGCGTTGCATGTGAAGTTTGGCAATAGGCAATTGCTTCGGCCATCGCGCTGGCAGCCTGAAGTCAATTTTCTGTTTCGGCGTCGAGAGCCAAGAGACTGACACACAGTGGGCAAAAATAATTATTTGGCGGCAATAACTTTTAACATCGGAAAACATGTGAATTTATAATTTATTGAGTATATAGATTAAATATTCATATTTCTATTCTAATTTTTATATCAAATTTATAATATTGAAAAAAAGTTGTGCAACAACTATAATTTTTCTTTGTTTATGTTTGTACTAAATTTGACAAAATTTATCAGCCAAACTAAAAAATTCGGAATACATCAATATCTATTTATTAAATAAAATTATGCCATAAATCAAGCCACATATTTTCGAAGCTATAAAAGTTTCGCCGCAAGATAACCATTTTTGCCCACTGTGTCTTAGTCTATTGGGTCTCGACGACGAAACAGAAAATTGACTTCAGGCTGCCAGCGCGCTGGCCAAAGCATTTGCCTGTTGTCAAACTTCACAAGCAACGCATACATTCATATGCGAGCTTGTGCATGCAAATTAACCAACTCGCGAACGCGTGGTGGAAAAAAATTTATTTTATACAGGAAGAAACTTCCGTATTTATTGAATGCAAAACTAAGACTAAAGATACAGATATTTCCTTAAACTAAAGTAACGTCAAAGCTTCTGTCTCGTGGTGAAATAAGGATTTGTTTACAATGGAGCGTGGAGACGCAGATCGTGAGAGCGTTGTTCGTGGAGACGCAGATCGTGAGAGCGTTGTTTATGATACGCCCTTGATCGAGAATTTTGTTGACACTTGAAGAGTTCTAATTAGGATGGTGATCAAGTGGTCAATATTTACGTTTTTGAACTGCGCAGTTTAATAACTGCCTCTTGGAAAAGATTGTTTGTTTAGCGAAAAGCGCTGACAAATTCGGGTATTGTTTATGTTTTTAAGATACTGGCGCAAGAGGATAGCGCTAGAGCAAAAGAATGGGTTCCCAAGTGGCTATGAAAACTGTTTATAATTTCCATATTGAATATAGTGGGACCGAGGGTGATAACTCCCCCTTTCCACAGTGGGCCAGATGATTTTTCTAGCGGGACAAAAGTCACCTTTTTAAATATTTAAATACAGTATTTTTTTGGTTTTTTTTGACTGACAATATCCGTCTGAGCATATACGAGTTTGTATAAGAGTTTTTGTTTATTTACATCATCAGCTGTGAGCTTTCAAAGTGACCATATGTATCAGCACGTGGTCTGCAAATATTTGGCGTACAGTTTCGTCTTTGTTGATTGTTTTTTAATTGAAACAAAGTAAAACAAATTGATTCAACAACTTCTGTTAACTTTAGGAAAAGGTATGTTCTAAATAAAAACAATCTGTTTGTGACCCGTATTTTTATGTTTAGTAAAAAAAAGTGTTCGAAGTTTGTTATTTTACCAGGTATGGCATTATGCTTGATACTAGCTTATTTGGACTATAACTAACCTTGTTCACTCTTGTTCAAGCTGATTTTAGCAATTATGTATCGTGTGAGTCTTTGTGTCGTTAATATGTTCAGAATTATGTCCAACTTCGACCAACTGTTAAGTCTGTGGCACTTTTTAGGTCAAATGTCAGCCCAAAAGCGCGTGCTTTATACCACTTGGCTTAGCGAAAATGATCCCGCAAAGAGACCTCTGGTTTTAAAAGAATTTGTATTTGGTACAATTTTAAAGAACCGCCAGCTTTCTGAAATGGAATCTGAAACTATTACTAGAAAATTAAATAGTTTTATGAGCCGACTTACAGAAAAATGGAAATCATGTCATTATAACAAAACATATTTCGAGAAAAAAAATACAAACGCTACAGTCAGGAGCTGACTGTATAAGGCCATAGATTACCATACCATAGTATACCGTAGGCAATAAGTATAGGTATGCATTTCTAGTGCGTACCAAATTTCATTATATTGTAGTAGACTGGTAGAGGGTCACACTGTACATAGATGCTTATATAACACAATGACTATGTTAAGCCCATGTATATCGATAATTATGTTAAGCCTATGTTAAACAAAATGTAAAACTAACTTTAAGTCGAAGAGATTCCTTCTGTGTTAGCGTGTGAAATAAAGAAGAAGTTCTGTAACGTGAGTGAACCAATTTGCCTTCCACAAATTCAGAAGTGGTCAAACCTACAAAATGGACCAGGCCGATCTCAACAAATTCTCAGTAACCCAATTAAAAAGGTGGCTTTCGGCGTTGGGTTTACCAACTCAAGGTAATAAAGCCGAATTAATGGCTCGTCTAGGGCAAATAACGCCTGAACAACGAGGCCAAGTACCAGAGGAAGAAGATCAGCCCGGCACCAATCCTGAAATTACAGAACGTTCGTCACAGGAAGGCGTTTCCGAGAATATTCCAGATCAAAATGAACTTCTGAGAATCATCACGCAACTGAGGGCAGCGCTTATTACGCAGCAAAATGCTTTGCAACGGGAAGAAGCGCGTGGCGCAATACAACAACAACAGTTAGAAGAGATGCGCGCCACCACACATATTCAGCAACAAGAAGAGACATGCACCCACACGCATATACATCAACAAGAAGAGACGCGCGCCGCCACACACATACAACAAGAGCAGACAGTTGGCAACCGTTACATTTTAGGCAGCCCTGCAAGCCCAATTCAAAATTTACCGGGTGGCAACGTTGACAATGCGAACATCTCAACGATCGCTGTCGGAAACGAACTAGGTGGCAACGCTGACGGAAACCAGAGAGAGACGCCATTTATCAGGGCTGGATCAGCAGTCTCACTATCATATGCCAGAGAATCTGCAATTGACTTCGAGGGAAATATTTGCGCACGCAATTGGGTAGATCACCTCAAAAACATAGGCCAAATTTACAATCTAAATGACGACTGCCTACGGATGTTGTTCGTTCCCAAATTAAAAGGTGATGCGCAGCGTTGGCTACACACCAACCCAACTCGGATGCTAGCTTCTTTCGAAAGGCTGTGTGAGCAACTGATTTTAGCATTTGGAGAAACAACATCCAAATCAGAGCTGCGTCGAAAGTTTGAGCAACGAAAATGGCAAGGAAACGAGCGTTTTACTATATATTTCGAAGAGAAAAGAATGATGTCCCAATCCGTCAACATGGACATGGAGGAACTGCTCGAACATCTCATCGAGGGAATCCCATCGCGAGCTTACGCGATCAAGCCCGCATCCAAAGATTCGCCAATCCGGAGCAAATGCAGTTAGCATTTGCCAATGTACGCCTTCCACAACAAGCCGAAGGCCATACACCAAAGAAGTCGACGTCGGAGGCAGCGAAAGTCAACAACATGCGCTGCAGGAACTGCAACTCCAAGGGGCATTTCGCCAAAGACTGCCGCAAGCCAGTAAGGGCACCTGGATCTTGTTTTGCTTGTGGAGAAATGGGCCATTTTGTCGGAGAATGCCGTCTAAGAAAAAGCAACAACAGCAGCAACGACAACAACTATGTAAGAATGTTAAATATTTTCTTTGTCTCTTTGGCTAATTTACCCATTTCTGTAGAGTGCCTCATAGATTCAGGGAGCGCAATCTCATTCATTAAGAAGTCAAAAATTCCATTAGAATTATCATTAAAATCTGTTAACCAAGTGTATCATGGGCTAAACAAGAGCCAACTTAAAGTATTTGGAAAAACTTGATGTTTCATTTTTAAAGAAAAAATAAAAATTCAATTTGAGATGATTGTCGTCGATAACACAGGCCCACAAAACAAAAAAAGTTTCATGATCTGGGTAAGCGGCATATGCAATTATATGTATTTTGGGTCGCTGAATCCGAATCTGAGGTCAGAATTTCGACATCACGTCTGGACTTCGACATAACCTCACAAAACTGAAAAACCTTAAAATATCCCCCATAAGATATAGAATCGTGATCTAGGCATGCGATATATGCTTTAACATGTATTTTGTCCTTCTAAGTCCAAATCCGAAGTCAAAATTAACATAGCACGTCTGAGTTTCGACTTAACCTCAAAAAACTCGAAAAATTTTTTTAAGCCCCAAAAAATAATGGGGGTTCATGATCGGGTCATGCGGTATATGTTTCTATATGTTTTTGGACCTTTCGAATCCGAATCCGAGAAAAAAAGTAGCCTATCACTTCAGAATTTTAACCTAACCTACAAATTTTTTTAAAAACTTCCAACATTTTTGACTTTTTTTAATATTGGATTAGGGTGTATTCAAATTTTATATAAAATTAGCTTTCTTTTTGAATATACCCCCTTTTGAGCATTATTTTATCAGTATTCGGAATAGGTTCATATGAGTACTGATTTATTACTTCAAAACTGTATTTTTACTTATAAAAAACATAAACTAAATACGTAATTCCACATATTAGCATAAATGCAGTAATAAATTATCAAAAAATTTAAAATTTTTGAAATTTTTCAAAAATTTTTTAGGTTAGGTTGAATTTCAGACGTGATTGACTGATTTTGACATTGGATTCGGATTCGGAAGGTCTAAAAACATATAGAAACATATATCGTATGACCCGATCATGACCCCCCATTATTTTTTGGGGTTTCAAATTTTTTTCGAGTTTTTTGAGGTTAAGTCGAAACTCAGACGTGCTACGTAAATTTTGACTTCGGATTCGGACTAAGAAGGACAAAATACATGATAAAACATATATCGCATGCTCAGATCAGGATTCTATATCTTTTGGGGGATATTTTAAGGTTTTTCAGTTTTGTGAGGTTATGTCGAAGTCCAGACGTGATGGCGAAATTCTGACCTCGGATTCGGATTCAGCGACCCAAAATACATATAACTGCATATGCGGCTTACCCAGATCATGAAACTTTTTTTTTTTTGTGGGCCTGTGTAATGAATCAATGAGACACGATGTAGTCCTAGGAAGGGATTTTATGAATCAATATGGTTTGAGCATGAATCTAGACAGCCTTAATGAAAACATGAATAATATGATTAAAATATCTGGGGAAACGAATCAACAACTAGCAACTGCCGTAGTAGCCAACTGCGATTGCAACGAAACTGTTACAGAAAATAAGATTGTTAAGAAAGACCTGTTAGGAAACGCAACTGTTATGGAAAATGAGACTGTTAAGAAAGAACTTTTAGAAAACGCAACTGTTATGGAAAATAAGACTGTTAGGGAAAACCTGTTAGAGAATGCTACTGTTACAGAAAATGAAACTTTTAAGAAAAAATTTTCAGAAAATGAAACTATTAAGGAAAAACTAGTAGAATGCGTGGCAATTAATGAAAAAATGTTGTTAAATGAAGTTACTATTGAAAATGAAGTGGAAAATGGAAATATGAATAAGCCTCAGGGCAATGAGCCAATCATTAGTGAGAAGTCAATAGATAGGCAGATGAAAAAATTTCAATCGCATTTAGGAAGCAATCAATGTTTTGGTGAGATACAACGTAAAGAAAAAATAGAACTTTTAGCAGACAATTTTGAAACCGAAATGTTAAACATTAACGTGGTTGATAATCAGTTTTTAGACTACAACTGCGGGTGTGATGTAAGTTATGAAATAAAATGTGAATTTGTTAAAATGTTTGAAGAATCATATGTTAACGCTAAGAGACCAGATACCCCATTTACCAGATGCGAAATCGAAACCATTCAGTTGCTCGCCTAGGCGACTTTCATTTAGTGAAAAAGAGCAGCTTCAAAAACTATTAGACGAATATTTAGAGAAAGGCATAATAGGAAACAGTGATTCAGAATATGCTTCTCCCATTGTACTGGTAAAGAAAAAAACAGGAGATTTGCGTTTATGTATAGACTATAAAAAATTGAACAAAGTTCTAATAAAGGACAATTACCCGTTGCCTTTAATAGATGACCTTCTAGACAAGTTAGTGAATAAAAGTGTGTTTTCAAAGCTCGATTTAAAGAATGGATATTTTCACGTATTCGTTGGCGACGATTCAGTAAAATACACATCGTTCGTGACTCCATTAGGGCAATTTGAATTTTTAAGGATGCCTATGGGCATCAAGTCATCATCATAAAGTCATCGTATATACATATGGATGACATTATGATAGCCAGTACAAATATGGAAGAACATTTAAGAACATTAAAAGATGTGTTTATCAGACTAGTCAACAACAAGTTAGAACTTCGTATGGACAAATGCAAGTTTATGCAATCTAGCATAAAATACCTAGGATTTTTTATCACTAAAAAAGGAATTAGAGCAGATGACAAGGGTATTGATGCAATTACAAACTTCCCAATTCCTGAAAAAGTACACAACGTCCAAAGCTTTTTAGGATTATGTTCATATTTTAGAAGGTTCATAAAAGATTTATCTACGTTAGCAAAACCACTTTACGACATTTTAAGGAAAGACAAAGAATTTTCATTTGAGCAAAGAGAGCTGGACTGTTTCTTGAACCTGAAGAAAAAACTGATAGAAGCACCCGTTTTAGCTATTTATAATCATAAAGATGAGGTTGAATTGCATTGCGATGCAAGTGCTTTAGGTTTTGGTGCGGTTTTAATGCAAAGGAAAGAAGATGGAAAACTCCATCCCATATTCTATTTTTCAAAGCGAAGTACAGAGACTGAGGCAAAGTATCACAGCTTTGAACTAGAAACTCTAGCGATTATTTACGCCCTGCGCAGATTTCGAATCTATTTACAAGGGAGACATTTCAAAATACTAACCGATTGCAATTCTTTAACGTTTACATTAAACAGAGTCGAGTTAAATCCTAGAATCGCCCGATGGGCACTTGAACTTCAAAATTATGATTACGAACTGATTCATAGATCCGGAACAAAAATGCAACACGTAGATGCTCT
The DNA here is from genome assembly GCA_018903675.1 of Zaprionus capensis. NCBI lineage: Eukaryota > Metazoa > Arthropoda > Insecta > Diptera > Drosophilidae > Zaprionus > Zaprionus capensis. The sequence goes on along the minus strand of JAEIFN010000120.1, from coordinate 12,026 downwards.
TAGTAGATGCAATGTTTTGGTTGTAGAAACCACTAGTTTTGAAGACAATCTTTTAATCTGCCACTCGAAAGATTTAAAAATACAGAAAATTAAGGAAGAATTAGAGAAAAATCAGCACAAACTTTTTGAGATGAGAAATGGCGTCGTGTACAGAAAAACGAATGACAATCGTTTATTATTTTTTGTCCCTGAGGATATGGTAAATCACGTTTTGCACAAATATCATAATGATCTTGGTCACATTGGCAGGGATAAGATGATAGATGCTATTTCGAGAAGTTATTGGTTCAAAAACATGAAGGAAAAATGCAAAAACCACATTGAGAATTGCCTAAAATGTGTGGCATTTTCTCCAAACTCTGGAAAATCGGAAGGTTTCTTACACAGCATTCCTAAAGGTGATAAGCCGTTTGAATTATTGCACATCGACCATTACGGACCAGTAGCGGCAGGAAGAGCGAATAAGCACATATTTCTAATAATAGATGGTTTTACGAAATTTGTTAGATTATATACAACAAAAACAACAAGCACAAAAGAAGTTCTTAAAGCTTTATCCAATTATTTAAGGGCATATAGCAAACCAAAATGTATAGTATCAGATAGAGGTAGTTGTTTCACATCGAACGAATTCGCACAATTTCTAACAGAAACAAACATCAAACATCTGAAAATTGCAACAGGTTCTCCGCAAGCAAATGGGCAAGTGGAACGCATAAACAGGACTATAGGGCCAATGATAGCAAAGTTAACTGAGCCTGAAAATGGTGTACACTGGGATAATGTAATCGAACAAGTAGAATATGCACTTAATAACACTGTACACAGAAGTATTAAACAAGTTCCTAGTAAAATGCTTTTTGTTGTAGAGCAGAAAGGTCAAATTATTGATGAACTTAGGGAGAATTTAGAAGAAATTAACGACACAGTTCAGGTAGAAAACGTAGAGGAAATTAGAAAAAAAGCAATGGAGAATCAAAATCGAGCACAGGCGTATAATGAAACATATTACGATAAAACAAAGAAAAAGCCAAGGGATTATAGTAAAGGAGACTACGTAATGGTAAAAAATTTTGACAGTACTGCGGGAGTTGCTAGGAAGTTGATCCCAAAGAACAAAGGCCCGTACGTAATTGCTAAAATACTTCGCAATGACAGATTCTGGCTAAAGGATGTTGAAGGGTTTCAAGTTTCTCGAAATCCTTACAAGGGTGTATGGAGTGCTCAAAACATAAGACCTTGGATAGGAAAACGAACAAATTCTTAAAAATACTTAATAACTGTTATTTGATAAGTTTACCATAGAAACGAACAAATTGTTACAACATAAATGTTTAGCTCATAAGAAACCAGGATCAGGGGATCCTTATCGTCAGGATGGCCGAATTGTAGTAGGCTGGTAGAGGGTCACACTGTACATCGATACTTATATAACACAATGACTATGTTAAGCCCATGTATATCGATACTTATGTTAAGCCTATGTTAAACAAAATGTAAAAGTAACTTTAAGTCGAAGAGATTCATTCTGTGTTAGCGTGTGAAATAAAGAAGAAGTTCTGTAACGTGAGTGAACCAAGTTGCCTTCCACAATATGTGCTTCTTCTTGATTTTTTTGGCACGAACTAAGAATGCATATTGCGTCTTGTCGTTTTGTCTAATGTCATTTTCGACGGCTGCGAGAGATGTTCAGTGGCTGAGTGGACTATGTCCCGGACTCTAATGCGGCCAATGATATTGAGCGTGTTCGAGGTTCTTCGATTGCTGCCGCCGATCAACATGTGAAATTCTTTTGTATTTCATAATTTTTTTTAAATAAATTAAAAGCTCAAAAACATTAAAGTGGGCGGCGGCGGTAGGCGATTTTTAAGTTTTAGTTACGCAATATATGTAATTAGAACTTAGTTTTCTTTCGTCGGTACACAACAGCTATTTGTACATATTTATGTATATACACGTATAATCGTGCAATAATGTGTGTTGAAGTGGGACGCCAATACATACATGTGAATATACAGACATGTATGTATGGGCGTCCCACTCGCACATTTATAACTTTACAAGGGCTTATGATCTCTGTTATTTTCTAGCATTCTAATTGCAAAATATTGAGAGCAAAACAAAATAGGAAACATCCAATTGGAATCTTACTGAACTTGCAAAGTCATAACAGACAAAATACGGAAAGAGTGACGGCATTGAAGAACGCATTAGTTCGCGTTTTTTTGATGCGTGCTGAATAATATAAAAATACTTAACTTTATTTATAAATAATTAATATTATTTATAGGTATTATAATTTGATTGTCTTTCATATGAAAACAAAGTAATGAATATTTTTTTTTTTTTTATTGAAATTTAATTAAATAATTTAATTTGTTTGACTGTAACTGTAAATAAACAAAATAAAATAAGAAATATTTAATCAATGAAAATTCGCACCCGCCTCAACCGGGAGTTGAACTCACGCACTCTCTCGCAGCCGTCCGCCGCTCTAACCACTCGGCCATTGCCTCACTCCTTAGCCCATCGGCAAAGCTGCATTGTGAACCAATTCTGTTACCATACAATGCAAATAAAAAGTTTAAAAAATGCTGTGTGTCTGACGCTAGATTTGAACTTCGGTATGCTTGTGTAAATTAGATATGATTAAGTATATATGTTCAAAGTGAGTTTAATTCGTATTATATCTTACTTATTTATAGTCCGATTTAAATGAAATTTTCACATAACGCCCGTGGCAAGGTATTTGTTATGCAAGATACACAACTTTGGTTGTTGAGCTAATATTGTAGTTTTTAAATAGTTATTACTGATTTTCTGAGGCGGTAAGGGGCGTGTCCAAATTTTAAAAAAACTTTGAGACACTGAAATATATACGTATGTTGTCACAAAATTTGATGACTCTAGCTCTTACAGTTTCTGAGATCCAGGTGTTCATACAGACAGACAGACAGACAGACGGACAGACAGACATGGCTCAATCGACTCGGCTACTGATACTGATTCAGAATATATATAGTTTATGGGGTCGGAGATGCCTCCTTCTGCCTGTTACACACATTTCCGTTCCGACAAACACAATAAACCATGAATTTTTTTAAAATCCATGGTCTAAAAACCAGAAATGGCTTGATGAGCCACTGTTAATATATCATGTACCATTAAATTCAGATCTGGGTCGGCCCAAGAAGAATTTTGGTGACCTGTGCCACAAAGTTCAGGCCAGAAAAGTGTCTAATCTTGTGAAGGAAACCTCATGTGACGAATTAATGGTGGCAGCGAGCTCCAGCCTATACAAATCGGGAATGCGAAGCGCATCAAAAGTTGTTTGTGCATTGAATGCAGATATTACTGCTGGAAAAAAAATTAAAAGGTCACTGGACACACAAGTGAAGTTACCTAGTCCTTATTCACCAGAAGAAGCCCTGGCTCTGTATATAGATCTAGGCCCGACTAAACAAAAATATAAGCTAATGCGATGTAGTGCTAAGCAAAGAGATGCTGATATATATCCAAGTTACCAGAAGTTGCATTCAGCAAAGGTTATGTGCTACCCAAATGAGATGAAATATTCTGATTATTCAGCGGAAACAACACTACAGAGCTTAGTCGATCATACTGTTAGTCGAATTATACAGGTACACTCCCTGATTTTTGAAAATCAATTTGCGGAAAACAATAATCGCATAAGTTTAACCGCAATACATAAATGGGGCTGTGATGGAAGCAGTGGACACGCAACATATCGCCAAAAGTTTCAAAATGGTGAAACTGAAATGCTAGATCAACACCTTTTTGCAATTTGTCTTGTACCATTACAAGTTTAGCTTGGATCAAAGATTTTGTGGAAAAATCCGCGACCTTCATCAGCACGCTATTGTAGGCCTTTAAAACTGATTTGCGAAAAGGAAACTATTGAATTGATTCGATCAGAGTCGGATATAGTAAAAAGACAAATACTGGATATTCAACCAACAATTACACCCTTATTTACCATTTCCCACGAATTTCATATGACCATGATAGATGGCAAAACATTTAGCGCTCTTGCTGAAGCATCTACTCAGACATGTGGAATTTGTAGAGCACTACCAAAAAATATGAATAATATTAGATTGGTAAAAAGCTATCCAATTGATGCAGATCTTTTGAAATATGGACTATCAACTCTGCATGCATGGATACGGTTTTTTGAGTGTATCTTACATATTGCTTACAGACTGCCAATAGAGAAATGGCAAGTTCGTAACGAAGACAAGGACAAGGTAGAAGCAAAAAAATCAGAAATCCAATTGCAGCTAAGAAATCAGATGGGATTATTGGTAGACATTCCCATGGCGGGTAGTAGAAATACCAACAATGGGAATACTGCTAGACGTTTTTTTAGTCAACCGAGTTTGGTTGCTGGCATTACTGGAGTTTGTGAAGAACTTATATACCGATTCAGTGTGATCTTAAGGGTGATGGCTAGCGGACACCAAGTGAATACAAATTTATTCAACTCATATACAAACGAAACAGCTGAAATCTTTGTAGAAAAATATCCTTGGTATTATATGCCGTCATCTGTGCACAAAGTTATAATACACGGAGCAGACATCATCAACAGTGTTGCACTTCCTATTGGTATAATGTCTGAAGAAGCACTTGAAGCCAGGAATAAAGATTTCAGAAACACTCGACTAAACCATTCCCGTAAGGACAAAAGGAGTAATACAATGGAGGATGTTATGAACGGCTTACTTGTTTCATCGGATCCGTATATAACGGCTATGTCGAAAACTTCTAACACTAATTGTAAAGAATTCAATTTTGATAAAACCGTGGCTGGGCTTTTGCTTAATTTCGAAAACAATTTAAATAAATCAGATTCGTCAGATTCATCCGATTCCGATTAATTTCTGATTAGAAATATATAATAAATTCCAAAATATAAATTTTCAGTCAATTCTGTTTTTGTTTACTTGAGTTATTACTAAAGTTCAGCTAGCTGGGCAGCCTGGCCCACTGTGCTTTCTAAAGATGAATCGTCCCCGATTCTAAAGGGTATCTGTAAGTTGGTCAATTTTTTCATAAAGTGATTTCAAAGCGTTTAGGTCAACTTCAGGTATCTGATATGTGTTAAGTGATTTCAAAGCGTTTAGGTCAACTTCAGGTATCTGATTTGTGTTACGTTTAATAACTGAATTTTGTTTTATGAAGTTTCCAATAATTGGACATAAATTGGGGAATACATTTTTTAGAAGCTTTAACGTAAAAAGTACAAAAATAATTAAAATTATTACTAATGTTATTTGAACATGGTTGTTTTTTAGCGGAACTATAATAGGTGATAATATGTTGGTATTTTTAAATGAAAGTTCAGTATTGTTGCTTTGTAGATAATCGGATATAAAAAAGTCAGTGAATCTATTGTTTTCAATATAATTTAACAATTTTTGTTTAGTATTGGTATAAGTTATATTATTTATGTCGACAATGGTTTCAAAGGTAATTACGTAAATTCCTGAAATTAGAGTATGGTTTACAAAGTTCATTCCGGACACTAAAATAGCGCCATCTGTTATTATTTCTAATTGTTTGTTTTTTTCTTTTATTTTCTTACAACTTGTGAATTCTTTATTGAGTAAGTCTACAAAACAATTTTTAGTATTTCGTAATTGTGCAAAATTACTATATATTTCTTTTTTATAAATTTGGATGGAATGAAAAGTATGATTACATTTAGCTACTTTATTTTCAATTAATAATTTTCCATCTTTTTGAGATATAGCCTTAGCGTGATATAATTTGCAATTATTGTTTACAATAGGGTATTTAATATAGAAAATGATTAATCCTTTATAAGAAACAATGGCTGGCGCAAATCCTCTGACTGAACCCTCCACGAGGGTGCCGGCTGGGCAATGGGCTGTGTATTGACTCAAAACTACAGATTCAGACACTGTCCTGTTGCTCGGGCCAATGCACGGCCCAGCTAAGGCGAGGACGCAGCAACATGCGGACCATAAAAGTCTGGTGCTGCTGTGTCCGAAGCCATGGTCAGAGGTGCCTGGCAGTTAGGCCTAAAATGCTATGGGGTGGTCCCCACGAAAAAAATCAACCAAACATGCAAGTGCGATGGAGTCTGCAAAGAACGCAACTCGGGCTGGGATGTCAGCCCTAACGTCGGTGGAAGGCGTGACTGCTACCACCGGCGGGCACGGGGGGGTGAACACCCCTCTACGTGTCGCCAGCGGTCACACCTCTGAACTGGTGGGAACAGGCCAGGACAGTTGTACTACTACTGCCACAACAACAACAACAACAACAACGAAAAACGCCAAGATGTGGCGCGGTACCAGAGTCCACGCAGACTCGGACAGCGACCCTCAAGGCCATGAAATAAGTGCTGAGGCGGAAGAAAGTCTCTTGCGCTCCCCAGTCAAGGGTACCAACTCCCCCAGTAGGGAAGGGCCCAAAAAGACGAGGGAGGGCCTGAGAGCTAAAGCCCAGTACAAAGCGGCCCTCAAAATCAAATCCAGGCTCGCTGGCAGCAAAGACCTAACCCCTGAGGAGAGGAAAAAGCTGGAGTGGGCTGAGGAAAGGATCGAAGAGGGCCGTAAACACTTCGAGGGCAAAACGGCGATGAAGGCAACTTCTAGTCAGTATGCCAATAAGGTCGAGGAGCTGCTGCTCACGAAAAGGCAGAGGTCCGAAGACCACGATAAGGCGGATGTGCCCGTGAGCAAGCGGCCGCGCCAGAAACAAGAAAAGACTCCCAAAAAGCCCATGCCGAAAAGGGAAACGTCGAGCGATGTGGCGCGTCGGCACCTGGTCGTCGCGCTCATTGACCGCAGCAACCCACAAGGCAAAATAACGCCTGAAAAGTGGAAGATGGTAGAGCTGAAGCTGCTGGACGCCCTATTCAGGCGAATGGAGGAGCCGGGGTCTCAGCCTACCACCTTTGATGGAGCGGGCTGGCTCAACGGTGTAAAAATTCTCAGCTGCAAGGATGACCTCACCCTGAAGTGGGTCACCGACACCGTAGCAAAGATGGACACCCTCTGGGAGGGTGCCAAGCTAGAGGTAGTTGACAGAACATGTATTCCGTCAATACCAAAAGCGAAGGTACTCTTCCCGAGGGTCGTGCCAAAAGAGCAGGCGCTCAAACTGCTCAGATGGCAGAATCCGGACGTGCCTACCATTGACTGGACGGTACTTCACGTTGGCAAGCCGGAAGGCAACGGCCAACAAATGGTCCTCCAGATCAACAAGGAGGCCGAGGATCTGCTGTACCCAAGGTTCGGGAAGATGGCGTGGGGAGTAGGTAATGTCTACCTACGACTCAAGAAGCGCCACCCGAACGACGCAAACGCTAACACGCTAGAGGCCGGCGAGGTCGAAAAAGACCTCGAGGCACTGACGAGCGCGGCAAATAGCCTCGACATAGAGGACGATGCGGAGGAGGATGGTGACTTGACTATTATAGCCAACCCATCCAAGCTGAAGGAGTCCGAAGATAGCCATGAAGCTAAGGATCCTTCAGCTGAATCTGCATAAGAGCAAGTTGGCGTCGGCGGAGCTCCTCCTGACCCTGGAGGAGGAGTCCGTCGACGTGGCCCTAGTCCAGGAGCCCTGGATCGCCTCGGGCAATAAGATCGCCGGGCTAGGGTCGACCAACTACTCCATATTCCACTCGACTACCGTAAGTAGAGCTAGAACTGCAATTCTTGTCAGAAAAGGCATCTATGCTTACCTTATGACTAATTACAGCACGGACGACATCACGGTGATAGCGCTAGAGGGATACAGAGACGAGCCACTCTTGATGGCGTCCTGCTATCTGGCGCACGACAGAGAATCGCCGACGGAAGAGACGGAGCGTCTGATCCAGGAGGTGAGCCAGAAGAGGCAGCCCCTGGTGATTGGCGCCGACGCCAACGCCCATCACACCCTATGGGGATGCAAGGACGTCAACAACAGAGGTGAGTCGCTTTTAGACTTCATCTTAAAGTATAACATTAAGATCGCGAATAGAGGTGAGGAACCCACCTACGAAGGTCCCACCTCTTCTAGCGTTATAGATATAACACTCGCGTCTGGTACAAATACCGAAGTCACGGAATGGAGGGTCCTCAGCAAACCCTCCTTCTCTGACCATAGGTATATCCAGTTCGAAGTCAAACTCGAGTGCAAAGTGACAAAAAGTCGGTACAAAAATCCCAGGAATACCAACTGGGATTTATTCAAGACCAAAGTGACAAGGACACTCCCATCCCCAACACCAATCTCAACAACGGTGGATATTGAGAAGTCCGTGAAGACTCTCTGCCACCACCTCACCTCGGCCTTTAACGCCACGTGCAAGACCTCAATAACAAGGAGGAAACAAAGACCACCCTGGTGGAACCCACAATTGAGGGCACAACGCACCGACCTACAAGAAATCTTCAAGTTAGCCAAACAAGCAAACGAAGATATTGAATGGGACGAATATAGGATAAGGCTCCGTGACTTCAAGAAAAAGGTCCAGACAGCAAAGAGGAACTCATGGAGATCCTTCTGCTCTGGCATTGAGAAGATCACAGAAACCGCTAGACTTAGGAAGCTCCTGTCAAGCCAACCGGCAATTCAGAGCCAACTAAGAACTAGCGATGGCCAATGGACGAACAACAGCGGGGAAGCGACTAATGCCCTTCTAAGCGAGCACTTCCCCGGATGCACGGATGTGCTAGATGCACAACAATCGGTGCACACGAACCCAGTGTACGATATACCTGGGAACATAATCTCACAAGACAAAATCCAGTGGGCCATAGACTCCTTCGAGAGCTATAAATCCCCTGGCCTAGATGGTATAATACCAGCCATGCTGCAGAAGACCAAAGAAAAAGTCACTCCATGGCTGGAAACAATATTCAAAGCATGTCTAAGACTGGCATATGTACCTGTACCCTGGAGGACAGCACGTGTTGTGTTCCTTCCAAAAGCAGGAAAATGCAGCCACATGCAACCGAAAGACTACAGACCGATAAGTCTCACCTCATTCATGCTCAAAACCATGGAGAAAATCCTGGATCTACACATAAGAGGAGGCATGAGCCGACTCGTAGAATCCAACCAACACGCCTACACAAAAGGGAAATCGGTGGAAACAGCGCTACACTCCCTAGTAGCCACCATCGAAAAAGCCCTACACCACAAGGAATTTGCCTTAGGAGCGTTCCTTGACATCTCAGGTGCATTCAACAATGTATCGACGGAAGCGATCATGCGAAGCCTGAGAGATACAGAAACCCACGAGGCTGTAAACTCTTGGATAGGAAATCTATTGAGCTGCAGAAGAGTACAAGCCGAATGGGGTACCACCACCACAACCAAAGCGGCGCACAGAGGCACGCCACAAGGCGGAGTGCTGTCACCGCTACTGTGGAACCTAGTGGTAAATGATATCCTAAAAAAATTCAAACGGAAAGCCCCAAAGATAACCGCCTATGCAGATGACATAGCCATAATTATCGTGGGCAAATGTCCAACGACGATCAGCTCAGTCATGGACAGTACGCTGAAAGAAGTACTGAAGTGGGCGATGGATGTCGGACTCAGTATTTATGCGGACAAGACGGATCTAATTCTCTTTACCAAGAGATACAAGATACCGCAATGGACTCCGCCGTCTATAAACGGGGCCAGGCTCGAGCCTAAAAAGAGCGTGAAATATCTAGGAATAGTATTGGACAGTAAGTTGAGCTGGAAGACCAATGTTGAGGAAAGGGTAAAGAAGGCCACAAGTGCACTATATGCGTCACAAAAGATGCTAAGTAGCACATGGGGCCTGTCTCCCAAACTGATGCACTGGATCTTCATCTCAATTGTTCGTCCAATACTACTCTACGGTGTCCTAGTATGGTGGAAGGCCACAAAGAAATCCACATACCTCCTAACAATGGAAAGGGTACAGAGACGGGCACTGATGTGCATCACTGGGGCACTAAGATCAACTCCAACAAAGGCCTTGGAGGTGATACTTGGAGTTCTCCCTATTGACATACAGGCCAAACTACTAGCGCAAAAGACCGCACAACGTCTCTGCGCTACAGGAAATATGGCACTTGCGAATTACGGGCACGGTGAAGTAGTAGGAGAGTCACTCAATAGCACAGACTATGTGACCCCAATAAACAACTTCTCCAGAACGCCCACTCTAATGGGACATGAAGATTGGGAAATCGGCATGGTCGAAAACGCAATAAAGCTATTTACAGACGGATCTAAAATGGAAACCGGCGTAGGCGCCGCGGTTTACTGTGCAGATCCTCTAATCCAAGCGTCGTATAAGTTGCCAGACTACTGCAGCATCTTCCAAGCGGAGGTCTTCGCTATAAGGAAGGCTGCGGAACTTGCGACAACGCTTAACGAGAATCGGGTTAACATCTTTGTCGACAGTCAGGCGGCTATCAAATCCATGCAGTCCTATGTCATCAGCTCCGGATGTGTACTGGCGAGCAGGGAAGCATTAGATGCATTAAGCAGCCGCTCGAGGGTGCGCATCTTCTGGGTTCCTAGCCACCAGGGCATTGACGGAAACGAGATGGCAGACAGGCTAGCGAAGGAAGGAGCCGAATCTAGACAATTGACAGTTGAAGACCTGAGGATACCGCTACAATCAATAAGCCACAACTTAGAAGAAAGCGCTGCAGCAACAGCAAGGAGAAGGTGGCACAACACGACAAACTGCAAGATAACACGCACTATGTGTAATCATGCGAATGCGAAACTGACCCAATATGTCATTCAGCTCCCGAGAAGAGACTGTAGAACAATGACGGGTATACTCACAGGTCACTGCCTGACCGCAACGCACGCTAATAAGTTGGGCATAACCGACAATGAAGAATGCAGGAAATGCAAGGTACCAGGAGCAAAAGAAACTCTGGAACACCTCTTCTGCGACTGCCCCGCACTCATGACCTCGAGAGCGAAATGCCTTGGAAGCCCCCTGCTTGCATCACTGAAGGAAGCGGCGGGCCTGGCACCCCAAAAACTCCTGGCTTTTGCCAAACTAACCAGCGTACTAGACTGGGATAATTAAATCGAGAAATTAAATGCCTCCATCACTTATCCGGCAACACTAAGGATCACACTGATCTAAAACCCCCCCTTTGGGCTTTTATTTAAAAAAAAAAAAAAAAAAAAAAAATAAAAAAAAAAAAATTTTATTAAATTTTTTTTTTTTTTTTTTTTTTTTTTTTTTTTTAAAATTTTTTTTTATTTTTTTTTTTTTTATATTTTTTTATTTTTATTTTTTTTTTTTTTAAAAATGTTATTATTTTTTTTTATTTTTTTTTTTTTTTTAAAAGTTTTTTTTTTTTTTTTTTTTAAATAATTTTTTTTTTTTTTTTTTGGTTTAGTTAATTTGTTTTCCTTTTTTTTTTTTAAAAAATATTTTTTTATTTTTTTTTTTTTTTTTTTTTTTTTTTAAAAGGGTTTTTTTTTTTTTTTTTTGGGGAAACCATTTTTTTATGATTGGGTGTACCTGTTATCTATGTAAAAATAGTACCAAGTTCATTTATGCTGCTTTTTATTTTTTGGTGTGGTGTTAGTTGTATTAAAAGGGAGCTAGCTAGTTTCAATTGCAAGTAAAAATCCCAATCAGTACTGATGTTATTATCCTTTACGTATTTTACTTCTTCTTCAATAATGTTTTTATAAAAACTTAAATTAGTTACGTGGAATAGTTCCCCGTATGTTTCGTATAGAAAAATGTTATTTGTATCTTCGATTAAAACGTAATCTTCTTTAGAGTAATTTATAATATTAGAGGCGGCTGAGCCCAATAATGTATATATGAATAATAAGATATTCATGCTAAAACATGAAAAAAAAAATATAAAACGTAAAAAATGGTTAAAACTTAATATTATCTATATATTATGAATAATACGATCTTTTTTATTAATTATTACTTTATTTTTTAAATCTTCTTTTACTGTTTGCTTTTTATATCTTGGCTGGAGTTTATTACGCTCACCATGTTTTTT